>JAGFPH010005181.1:77932-92850 GCA_018207615.1 Philaenus spumarius
AGAGTATTTTGGTCTATTGATAAAGTCACATTGAAGAGTTTTGGGGATGATTACATAAAAGTAACTTGCTTTAGTTGCCGATACCCTTCATCCAGCCTGTTGTGTAAACCCAACACCTAGTATATGAATTGTGTAAAGATTTTATTGTTAGTAGCCTAATCAACGAATGCCCAAAAGGGGGGTCTAGAAGGAAACTCAATAAGCTGAAAGACCAACTATGGTACATTGTTTGGCGCACCTAGTAGTATAACATACTAAAAGTCCTTGACCCTAGGGGTGGCGTAAGAGGGGGGAGGGGGGTTAAAGGTAATTTTTTTTAATTTTTTGCCTATATCTCAGTAGGGGTTGGTTATACAAAAAATATATACTTATACAACAATAGAGCTGACAAATTGCTCTACATTTTATATACCTATAGTATTTTTGCTATCTGTAACCGTTAATGAGATATACGCTCTTGAAAATCGGTAATTTTCGGAAAAAAACGTTTCTTCCCATTGGAATACTTTATTATTTGTTCCCCTCGCGGTCTACCCTCGTGAGCTCTCTCCAGTTCTTATCTCGTTCGTAGAAAGTCAAATTATTGTGTATTTCGCCTCAGTATATTATTTTATTTTATTATTACTTCCTACGGACGTATGACGTTATATAACTAACTCAACTAAAGCGAGAAACAAAACATTTTTCCGTCAACATAGCGACATAATAGTAATAATAAAGTAAAATAATATACTGAAGCGAAATACACAATAATTTGACTTTCTACGAACGAGATAAGAACTGGAGAGAGCTCACGAGGGTAGACCGCGTGGGGAACAAATAATAAATTATTCCAATGCGAAGAAACGCTTTTTTCGAAAATTACCGATTTTTGCGAGCGTATATCTCATTAACGGTTACAGATATCAAAAATACTATAGGTACATAAAATGTAGAAAATTGTGTCAGCTTTAATTTTGTATACGTATATATTTTTTAAATAACCAATCCCTACTGAGATATAGGCAAAAAATCAAAAAATAGTACCTTTAACCCCCCTATCCCCCTCTTCCGCCACCTCTAGGGTCAAGGACTTTTAGTATGTTATACTACTAGGTGCCCCAAACAATGTACCATAGTTGGTCTTTCCGCTTATTGACTTTTCTTCTAGAATCATTCGTTGACTGGGCTATAGGCAATGTTAACGAACCATAACTGAACAACTGATGCATTGTTATTGATCTGTCTTTCACCGATTTAACTTGTTGTTTGAACCAGGGAAACAAAAAGAGTGGAAAGTCTGATCCTATCAGAACAAACACGTTAACATTTTTTCCGTAAAGTTTATTTTTATTTTTATCGAAATTTCGCAGAACATAATGGTATGCATTTAAAGGCATATTCAAGTGTGTCTCGACTTTGCAAAGTTGTAAAGAACAGACAATAGATGACTTAATTAAAGGTTACCAAAAGTAGTTAACTCGTTCTTGTAACCTATTGGGAAAATTGGAACTTAACTTACCCCATATGACATCCACACACGGAGGGCTAGCTTTGCACGCTATTATGTAATAATTAATACAGTAATTAATTAGTAATTCACAAGTCTGAAACATAAACAAACTCTTCAGACCTATTTTAACCATAATTATTAATGTATGGCCTGCACATGACTCAACAAACGGCCACCGATTAATGCAAGCCTCGCGTGAAAATAATTAGCCAGACGTTATTATAATTAACTAACTTAGAATATTATTCATACCACTCGATAAAACAACCTGTTCCCATGATTTCTTAGAATTGAGACGCGTGTTTTCCGCGATAGTCAAGATCGATGTGCATTTCGATCGGCCATCCGATAAATCGAACAATGAGTCGGTTCAAGTTCACTATGCAGGTATTAAGTTCGACAGTCGACTCAATGCGAGAAAAACATCCGTTCAAAAGAAAAGCTGAAGCAGATCTGTGGAAAATGTGGGATGGTGGAAGTTAGTTGAAATGATAGCTACCTTTTAAAGCCAGAGTGGTAAATAGTTGAAAGAGATTAAATAAAGTTATAACCGGGGGTGAGTGGTTATATTGTGACAGAAAGGTGATATTTGTATACTAAATACAAATATTTTTGGTTTAATAAAATATAGTTTTAAAATAATGTCATGGTCGCATGACACTCGTACTGCTGATCTTTCGCCGTTTAAGGCTAAATCCAGAGCTGTCCCACCTGGTGCCTCGGTAAATTTATTGATTACAAATGATTTAGCGTTACAAAGATTACAAATTTTGTAAGAGAAACATGCCAAAACAGGGGCCAGATGCACACTGTCCGTGCGTAAAAAAAAAGATTGTCCAGGAAAAAAGTACGGCTTGTTAAAATAAAACGGATTAGTAGAGGGTAGACTGTACTCAAAGATTTATTCATTATATTATATTATAATGCCTCCAGAACTGTGGTAAGTCTATGCAGGGTTAGTTAAAAGTATGGAGACACCCCCTTAACTCTCCACCGAGCATTGGTAGAAAATCCAAACCCGGGGGTTGTTTATAGGTCATAAAAGCACACTTCCCCATGCATAGGGCAACGTTGCCCCCCCAACTCAAAATCGGAATTTTTGGGGCTACTCAATATTTTTAAATGGGAAGTATGGTTATGTGATACCTCACTTTAAAGGTCTATTTAAGACTAGGAAAATGACATAAAGAAAATAAAAATCAAACCATCCAAAACAAAATAGCGGCAGTAAACGTGTTGAAATAAATCGACATAAAGTTGCTAATATCTCGAAAAGGAAGAGTTTTTAGAAAAAATTTCAAGAGACAAAAAATGTTTATTTCAAATTGCTTGACCTAAAAAATTGCTTCCACATCGATTTCGTAAATTTTATTTTTACTCCTCCATCTTAAAACTTTTTTTGTAAGCAGTAGACCTCGCTCGTTGAAATAACAAATGCGGTTTTGAGCTTAGGTTCAAAATAGTGTGCCAGTAAGGAAGTAAGCAGAAGGTTTAGCCATGAAACATTATTTTGCAATTCCCGCGTTTCCGGGGTTTCTAGTTCTCTTTTTTTTCTTTTCTTGAGCTTGAACTGCTAAAGATTTTCTTTTTGGGGGCATTATGTTTTATTTAGGTTAATAATGCGTAAGGTAGCTAAAAATATCGCGTTATTGAGGGAAAACATAGAATTAAATATTTACATATTTAAATAAATAAAACTAAACAATGTATTTACAGTTCCATATCATATCCAATATTAGAAATAATGAAAACAAACGATGATAAAGCGTTGTGATAGTGATCTCAACACATGTAAAAACATATCCCACGCTGTCCTTTATCGCAGCGAGGTTTCATTCGTTTCATCTCATTTTGTAATACAAGTAAAGCTAAGTCAAATACTTTTATGGAATAATAATTTACAAGTATCCAGTTCAATTCCTTGATTTATTCTCTACACTTTCTTTTAATAATATGTCATTTTTTAGCAAATGATATATTGCAAAATTACTATTCAAAATAGGTCTAGTTTTGTTAGCAGTCTTGTAGTAGGAACATAAAATCTGGAGTTTTCAAAATAAGAAATTTGAAATTGATAAAAATTTGTATACAGTTCTATTTAGAACTAAATTACGAAACTTTATTACATTTATGAAAAAAAATTCAAAACATTTTTACTACTTTTTATGTAGGCCTAAAGTTGAACTTTTTCCTTTCGTTACTGAACATGATTGTTTCTTGAGCTAATAACTTTGATAATTTTACTTCAATAATTTGTTTACTGGCATATATGAATTCTTTGAACCTTTATCTACAAAAAAGCTACGGAACACTTTTGAATTGGTTTAGAATAATAGTATAAAAACATTGTTGAAATACAAAAACTTGGACGATTTTAACAAATTTGAAGATTACGGCCATTTTGTGAGCGTACCGTTAGAGATACATAAAAAAATTCAAGAATACAATTTTTATGAAAATCAAATTTGCTACTCGCAAAATGTTATTAGTTTTTAAATTCGACTTGGGGTTAAGCCAAAAACTTGCTTTGGAAAAAGCTTACACTGTGAGAAACGGTCCGAGCACAATTTTTATTTTATTTAAGGGGTTAAAAATGAAAAATGGAAAAAACCTTATATATATACATCGCTCGGCCGAGGAATAAGGAACGTTCATGAAAACAATCATCAAAATCTGTCAAGGCGTTTGGCTGTAATCGTGAGACAGACAGACGAAATGCCCAACGGTCGAGCTAAAACGGAGACCTCGCTTCACTCGGAAAATTATTTTGGTTTGTGATTGTAGTCAATAACTAAACATAACATGATTTTAAGGCCAATAGCCTCAAAGTAAATTTTTTTAAATATTGACATATACCACCAAGAACTATAATATAATCAAACTCGTCTACTTTGATTCTCTTATTTATGTATATAAAACATAAACTGCTTACTCTTATAGTTACGATGCTTAGTAAACTTGAACATTTATTACCTTACAACGTTTCAGTCAGGCTGGGGAATTATTAGTCTTGCTTTATTATTGTTATCGACCATCGCCTTGGCAATGTTACTGTTGACTCTGGGAATTGGGTTAATATTATTTTTCCTGACTTTCCCGAACGGTATTGGCTTCAGCCATTAAACAATGTTCTATTGCCGTTTAGAGACATAAATGAAATTGCCAGTGTTGACTCGCACCGTAGGCCTACTTAATAGAAATCGCTAAGTCCTTAAAAGAAAATAACGTTTTAAAATCAAGTGATTTTAAATTACTATTAAAGTAGTATTATTTCCATTGCATTTTCAGTGAACTACTGGAAAGTGCATAAAAGTTTGAATGTATCACAGAAAAAAAAAATCTAAAAAACCTCGCACATTAAAGCAAATCAAATTATTTTCCTAATACGAATTTACTTGGCAAGGACGAGAGATTAATTGTAATCAAAGAGGGAGGCGCTAGGTCTTCCGTAAATACTAAGGTGAATCGGGTTACTATTTAGCTACATTTTAGTGAATAATTCGACCACGCAGCTGAACCGCTGACGTAAGTTGAGCAAATTTCTTAAGTTTATAGGCCTATGTTTTAGGGTTTCAACCAACAATTTGGGAAATAGGTCTATGCACGACGGTGCTGAATAGCTGCAAAATGGTTCGCACGCCATTCCGCATATTGGGATTATCTTCAATACACAAAGCATTGCGTGCGGCGCACGCCAATCCGCGTATTGGACTTATCTTCAATACACAAAGCATTGCGTGTATGGTATTTTACTTCGATTTAGGGGGATCCAAGCGAGCTATAAGGTCACTTGAAAAAAATGTGCAGAATAACATCCTACATTTGTATTTGTAGAAAACACTAAAAAACAAATTCCTTCTCGTAGGAAAAATCTAAAAAAATATTTACTTCCGGTCAAAAAACGTGCTTCCGATTGTTGGATTTTATTGGCTAACAAACTTGTCCGAGCCACGTGGACAAGCAACATGTGTACCAAATTTGAACCAAATCAGACTTAAAATGCGGCCGCTAGGGTGCGAACCATGATCGGTGCTCATTTGCTACTCCCGACCTTGGGTCTTGCCATAAGGGCCACTGCAATAACTCATTTTTCCTATGGAAATTCGCTAATAAATAGGCACTACAAATTATCAACTTCTCAGTTTAGACAAGCTGTTATAATGGGTCTGAATATTGATGCAATACGTGTGCTTGATTGTGTTTTGTGTTGTTGAGTGTTGTGTTGTGTTTTTGTATAGGGTGTGTCCATCGTACTTGTGTAGTACTGATGACTGGTGAAACACTTCCGTCTCTTCAATGTTTGATGGGAAGACTCGATAACGTAATATTTTAGCAGCTTGTGAATCGATTTTGATAAATGATCTGTAGATAGCTATCATAAAACCATAAGAAACATCTAATACTCTGAAAACTAGACTGTGTATTGTGCCTGTTACCCGACAATGTGTAAGCTGGAAGGGGTCTGCGTGAGAGTGTGTCCGCGCTATAAACGTTTATAGATACTTTTTTCTGCACTAGCGCTGGAGACAATGTCTAACGATTTTGGTGTAAAGACAATGTCTCTCGATTGTCTCTAGACGGTTGCTGAGGCAATCAGGAGACAAATACCCTCCTCAATGTAGACAATAGAGTATTGTGAAATGTCTATTCCTCATTCACCGAGAGTTTAAAGTGAAGCGCCACCTTACAATGACCGACGTTAGGGATTTGGGCCAATGAGGAAAACGAACATCACGTGTGGGACGGGCGACTCTGCGTACGATTCACAGTAGTTCTTAGTAAACAAACTTGATCTTCTCTAGCCGACTCTGAAGCAAGGTTCCCAGGGGGAGCGGACACTCCAGAGTGGCTCTGAACGTGTCGCAATGAACTTGCCTCTGACGTCACCGGGAGTGAGGATAGGTCACTACCGCTCAAGTTTGAATACTCCAGTCGCCGGCCAAGTTTCGTTGTGGCAACACGCGGTTTTATAGGTACCTACTTTGTCTAAACCGTCAGAGTCGGGTCGTGCTGTTAAATTTCAAGACAGGGAAACTGTGAAGTTTCTGGAGTTGTATTCCGGCGAGCGGATGTTGTATGATTCAAGCCGTACGGAGTATACAAATAGAGATTTACGAATGGCAGCAGCTAGAAGAATGGGATTATCTGAATTTGGACCTAATGAGGTTATAACTCAATTCAAGAAATTGCGTGGTCCGAATGTGTACTAAGTATAGGCTTCCTGACCCAATAACGCATTTTCTTCAGCTTTATCCGTCCATGTGACTGTCTCGACCTTTCTCCTAAAATACTACTAAAAACTGAACTCAACGCAGCACAACTTTCTACGAGAAGCTCGTTCAATGTTGGCTACCTGAGATAAACTGAAGCGTGATCACTATCTATCGTCCTCCGCTAGTTCACTCTCCTTCCCCACTCCAGGCGTCGGTCCCAACAGTGTTCACTCCCAGTGGGAACCCGGCTTAACGTTCACGTTCATCGCTCAGTTGTCTTAGATGCTCCACAGTAGGTAGGGCACAGTCTGCCCGGCCTATAAATATTGTAGGGGGGGGTACTTCACTTTAAACTCTCGGTGAATTAGGTATAGAGACCGTTGGGAGATCGAAATGGAAGAATTTCCGTCTCCCGACAGAATCGGAAGACCTGAGACAATCGGTAGACAATGTAGCGCGATCAGTCGTAGTGTGGACGTCTTGAGGACAGTCTCTGTCTTGGTACCTTTGAGTGTAGACGTTTTACTACTTTTTATGTAGGCCTAAAGTTGACCTTTTACATTCGTTACTGAACATGCTTGTTTCTTGAGCTAATAACTTTGTTAATTTTACTTCAGTAATTTTTTACTGGCATTTGTGAATTCTTTGGAACATTTATCAACAAAAAAGCTACGGAACACTTTTGAATTGGTTTAGAATAATCGTATAAATACATGGTTAAAATACAAAAACTTACACGATTTTTAACAAATTTTAAATTAAAATTTTCATTTTGTGAGCGTAGGTACCGTTAGAGATACGGAAAAAATCAAGAATACATTTTTGTTAAAAATCAAATTTGCTACCCGCAAAATGTTATTAGTTTTTAAATTTGACTTACGGTTAAGCCACAAACTCGCTTTGGAAATAAGCTTACACGGAGAGAAACGGTCCGGCCGCCATTTTTATATTACTTAAGGGGTTAAAAATGAAAAATGGAAAAACCGAATATGTAAATCGCTCGGCCGAGGAATAAGGAACATTCATGCAAAAAATCATCACAATCGGTCAAGGCGTTTGGCCGTAATCGTGAGGCAGACACACAGACGAAATGCCGAACGGTCGAGCTAAAACGGAGACCTCGCCTCGTTCGGTCAATTATTTTGGTTTCTGATTGTAGTCAATAACTAAACATAACATGATTTTAAGGCAAATATCCTCAAAGTTAATTTTTTAAATATCGACATATGCTAAAACAAGAACTATAATATAATCAAACTCGTCTACTTTGATTCTCGTCTTTATGTATATAAAACATTAACTGCCTACTCTTATAGTTACGATGCTTAGTAAACTTGAACATTTATTACCTTACAACGTTTCACTCAGGCTGGAAAATTATTAGTCTTGCTTTATTATTGTTATCGACCATCGCCTTGGCAATGTCACTGTTGACTCTGGGAATTGGGTTAATATTGTTTTTCCCGACTTTCTAGAACGGGATTGGCTTCAGTTGCCCAGTCAATAAAGGGCCTAACACAGTGAATGTCGGAACTTTCTCTCGTAAAGCTGAATTTTCTCCCAGTAGTGGATCACTATTAGAGAGACAATTTCTCAAAAGTCTCCGAAAATTCCAATGGAGCTTCCCCCCCCCCCCCCCCCCCCCTTAAGTTTAAAAATGTAGATTTTTACGCAATCTCATAAAATTTTTTAACCAAAAGTTTGTTAAGGTTATTTTATTCACAGTTTTATTCCCTGATAAATATTCTACTACTTTTATTATAAGATAGTTTATGATAAGTGCAGAAGTTTTTTCGTAAATTAACGAAATGTTGTAAAAAAATACTTTTTTAGCCACCTATCTAAGTTTTTGCAAAACCATATTTTTATTCGTCACCAAATGAAAAAATGCTTCGGATAAAAGTTGTAGCACACATATTCCTGAGTACATTGGTATGTAAACATATATAGTTATGTGTATTACTCAACTAGTAACATAGAAAGCAGTAGCTAGGTTTTGAGAGCGTGAGGGCCCTGGAGCAAGGCCACACTTGCCGGAGTGCTCCCCTCCACTTCGGACGAAACGTCACAGCAGTCGCCCAACTTCCCGCCTTCAGTTGCATCATGTTGTGTGCATATCATTTAGTAACATATTACTAAATAACTATTCTAGAAGTGTTATTGACACAATGAAAAAAAGAAAGACAGTAAATGCTGATAAGGACAAAAACACACTGAAAAGAAAGACAAACAAGTTGTGTAACTGACAGAATCATAAAGAATGCCCTAAACATTGTAATTTGTATAAAATAAACCAACTAAAATTACAATTCTTGGTACATGTATAATAAAACACCACAATGTATTTGAAATGGAAAAAATCAACTTTTTGTTTAAGTATTCAATGTTATTGTAAATGTAGAAAAACATTAAAATAACAAATGTTAATCTAGGGTATTTATTTGTATATTACAGTACTTTCTTTTTTTTCAATTATTTTTTTTCTAGTACAGAATTCTTGTTTTGAGTTGGCAATGACCTTTAATTGTTATTGTTTAATAGAATAAAATGTTGATTGTAATTAGCAATTGGTAAATTTAAATGATATAATAAAATGATTTGAAATTTTCAATATAGAAGTGTCTTATTTTATTTGATAACTAATAAAATAACTTTGACAACGTATGATAAACTTCATTAATAACAAATATGTAGGACACAACAATATTTTGAGATTTTAAAACACAATTATTGTGTTTTAATGAAGTATTGCTGTATTTTATGTTTTTGTCTGAACAGAATAGATTATATTTTATACATGCAACAGTTACATAAATTTAGGTTTGTTTTGATGTAGGTCTGTATTACACTATCAAAGTTCTTTGTCAAAGATCTTTGATCAAAGATTTAATCACAGGTTCTCTCTTGTCTCTTAGAGAACCTTTGACAAATAAATTTGACGTGTGCCAACTTTGATAAAAAATTGCATATTACACTATCAAATATTGCATCAAAGAAATTTGATCAAAGATCTTTGACAAAGAAATTTGATAGTGTACAGTAATACAGACCATAGTAAGGGTCGGCCATGTTGGCTGACACTCCATAAGACTAATGTTAAATTAAAATCCAAATTTTTTATTTATTTTTGATCGGATAATTATGAACGATATGTCATTTTAAAGCTATGGCCTATATGCATGCAAATGGCTTTTCCAAAACTAAGAAAAACATTTTATTTAATATTTATTAACAACTTAAAACATTGATTTTTAATATTTTTTTATGTTGTCACTATTAATTATAGTGAAAAATTACCAAGCCATTCGGATGAATAATTTTGTCCCCAAGAGTTTGGTATTTTTTTAAAAACGCTATTTGAACAATTTCGGGTTTTAAATGGATTTAGGATGAGCAATGTCCGTGTAACCTACCGCCGCTACGCTGGAGTCAGAATGTTTAACACTTGGAAACAATGTTTATGTTTAGGCCTTAAAAATGTGCTGTAAGTTGACCTCAAAACACTATTTATGGACATCGTTGTGTTCGTCAGTTAATGCAGAATAATAAAATATAAGTTTTATACACAAAAACTTGGACTAGCGACGTAGGGTGCAGTAGTTTTGAGCGCGCGACATAAGGCAGCACAGTGCCATGAGCCTTGAGTTGAACGCTACTGTGACGTCACAATCCAAGCAGTACGGCCTGTACTATAGCAGTACGGCCTTGCCTGGAGTCGGCGGGGGTAGGGCGAAAGGCACAATATCTCACGTATGCCTATTCAATTAGAGTTTAATATTGTAATTATAACATCTATTTTTAACACATATGTGTTGTAAAATCATACTAGCCTGTAGTGTGCCCACCTTTATTTTGTAATTTAGTAAATAGTTGTGTATAATCAAAATAACATTAGAGTGATATGTTCAGTCAAAGTTGTTTTTCTGATTGTATCATTATTGAAATAAGGATTTGAATTTTATTCATAACTAGTGGACCCGGCAATGCTTCGCTATTGCTTAATTTGAAACTTTGAAAGCCTGTAATTCGTATCCCGTGTAACTCAACATCCTGTAATTCGTATCCCGTGTAATTCAACATAGGCCTAATGACTGTTACACATAATTAATAAAACAACTGATTTGAATCAAAAGTTTAATACAATTTTAGGTTAGGCCTTTAAAACCTATGAAATATAATAATTCAAACATCTAATATTACAATTTAACATTATATTATTGTTACACATTATAAATAAAACAGCTTATTTGGACCAAAGGTTTAACACAATTTTAGGTTAGGCCTATTAAATTATTATAAAATCAACACACTTTTTTTGAAAGAGTTTTGAATTATCACCATAGTAACCAGAATAACACATTAATAAATACGAATCAGCTGTTTCATCTTTTATATGACTGCTTATGGGAGGGATGAATTCTCCCATTTTCTACCCTTTAAATTCAAAATTTTTCAAAATCCTTCCTTAGTACGCCTCTACATTATTGGACGAATGTACCTTCCAAATTTCAAGTCTCTAGCTATAATAGAATCGGCTCTGCGTTGATCGTCAGTCAGGACATTGCATTTTATATAAGAGATTAATTATTGTACACATTTGTATGTCAGTTTTGGTTCGGGGGATTTAACCTAGCCTTGTTATATCAGGTCATTCCATTATCCACCATCTATGGACCCGCCGTGTCCCGGACTGGCCAAACCGGCAGCTGTTTTAAATTACGAACTACTGTCCAACTCGTGTTTTAAAACAGCATCACGGACCTCCCACCCACCACAAATATTATTTACACTTATTTCATATTTACACGTCATGATTATTGTAACTCATCAAATTGTAGTCATTTGTTTTAGCTTGACCGTTCGGGATTTCGTCTGTGTGTCTGTCTGTCTGTCTATCTATCTGTCTGTCTGTCTGTCAGCCTGTCTCACGATTACGACCAAACGACTTAACCGATTGTGATGATTTTTTGCACGAATGTTCCTTATTCCTAGGCCGAGCAATGTATACATACGTTTTTTTCTCCATTTTTTAACCCCTTAAATAAAATAAAAATGGCGGCCGCGCCGTTTCTCTCAGTGTAAGCTTTTTCCAAAACCGTTTGAGCCTTAAGTCGAATTTAAAAACTAATAGCATTTTGTAGGCAGAAAATTTTATTTTAAACAAAATTATTGTATTCTTGATTTTTTACTTTTTAGTGTCAAATATTTTTTAACACTTTAACTTTATAAAACAACTAGTGGGCTCCGCCCCTGCTCGCTTCGCTCACCAACCCCCCCCCGCGGTGAAGCAAACGCAAACAGATTACCACTTACGAAACAAAGGTGTCAATCATGGGGAGTATAACAATCTCTTTTTATTGTAAAGGGGCTATTGCCCCAAGTTGGCCCATTAGACGTAACTATTTAAATTGCGTGTGTTATCGTTTATTTTATTTCCTATAAAACACTCAAAATTAATAAGTGACACATTTTCAGTTCTCTAGCTTTAAGAAAAGCATAACAATCATCTTTTTTTTTTATAGGGGTTGTTACTAAATTTTCACCCCTTAGCAGAACGCGACAAAATGTAAATCTATGATACTTTTTCTATGTTTCTTGTAAGAAATAAATGTACGAAATTTCAGCTCTCTACCTTTAAGGAAAGTATAACAATTAATATTAATTGTTTTAGGGGTTAATTCAAATCTTAAATCAAAATTAATTCTAGCCTATGTTACTCAGGGATAGTGTAGCTTTTTATTAGTAAAACTATTTTTTCAATCTGTTCAATAGTTCAAGAGATTACCCCTTACATACAAACAATAAATGTTTACCTCTTTATAATATTAGTATGGATTATTATCATCTATACTAATATTATAAAGAGGTAAAGTTTGTTTTTTTGTTTTTTTGTATGTAGGGGGTAATCTCTGGCACTGAAACATTGTTTTACTAATAAAAAACTACACTATTCCTGGGTAACATAGGCTAGAATTCATTTCGATAAAAACCTTTTTTTTCTTCAATATTTGTAAATTTAGTCGGAAAAAATTCTTAAGTTAAGCCTAGAATGATAAACCAACACATGTATTTACATTTATTACCATAGCAACCAATTGAATAAAATAACAGATAATGTAGCTGTTTGCTCCAATATTTCCATTAACAGCTGATTTCAAAATTTGAAGCAATTATTTTTGTATTTCTAGCTTTTAGGTTAGGATTTTAAAGTGTAAACCTGAGCCTTGCTGGTCCTTTTAAACATTATCACAACTGCTGTAATACAACTGCTGGTTAAAATATAAGAAATAATTTAATTTGAACATTTAACATTATTTGGAATCTTAGTTTTGAGGTTATTATTATTTATTTTTATTATTTTTTTTTATTTATTTATTTCCATATAACAAATTTCACAAATACAAAGTTACAACAAATATAATACTATGGAATAGTGCCCACATAGGCACGAGGCCTGTGCGTGGACACGAGTCGTGCACAACATAAAATGTAATTTATGACAATAAAAGAGAGAAAAAAAGAGAAAACAAAATTTGTTTAGTGTAAAAAATAATAAATAAGATCAGCATCAGAACAACAACGTCACTTCAGTGACACCACAAAATATCCATGTAAACAAAACGCTATGCGTACTCCGATGAAATTGCGGACTCACAATAGTCTCTACCTACTTCCCGCAACCATAAAGTAATTTGCCTTTTATAAACCTTAATTTCATAATTACTAAATAATCTCAAGTTTCTTGGAATGTTACGAAAAAGGATCTGTGATACATAGTACGAATTTGTGGTGGATACAGATTTATAAAGCCTATCTGTCCTTATACCCACTGTTTGAGAATGCCGTGTAAAATGTGAATGGTTCAGAATGGACAAAATGGAATTTGAATTCTTATGCAAAAAAGTTAAGAGAGTTTTTATAAAAAGTTGTCTGATATTAAATACGTTAAAAAGGTTAAACAGCTCTTCAGATGGGTGTCGTTTTGGTTTACGCAGCGCCATTTTCATAACTGATCTCTGAACAACATCTAAAGGGGCCAGAATGGATTTACAGGCACATCCCCAAACTATTATCCCCCCCAAAAGCAAAGATTGACAATATGCAAAGCACAACTGTCTTATTTCACAAAAATAAAATATTTCATTTAAATTTTTAAAAACATAAATTAACTTTCTAATTTTTCGACTCAAATAGTCAACATGAGCAGACCAATTTAAACGTTTATCAAACAGGACACCTAAGTATTTGTAAGTGTCAACTCTATCAATGTCTCTACAGGCACAGTACTCACTTAAGTAATTCCCACACGAATGCAACTTAATGCTTTCGTAGGGACAATCACTATTGGACCTAAGGACTATAGGAAGGAACTTTGTTTTAGATATGTTAAGTGTTAAACAATTTTGATCAAACCACTTTTTCACTACCGACAAATCCCTTAAAACCTTCCCGTGTACTTCTTCCCAACTATTACCTTCGAATAAAATAGCCGTATCGTCCGCAAATAGGTAAAATTTCCCGTCTATATTGATTTTAGACAAATTATTTATATAAATTAAAAAAAGAATGGGTCCTAACGTCGACCCCTGAATGACGCCATATTCCACTGGCTGAGGTTAACTATTTACTCCACACACTGACACCATTTGTTTCCTGTTGGACAAATAGCTTTCGAACCACAAGTACGCATTACCACGAACCCCGATTAAGTCCAATTTATTGAGTAATATTTGTCTATCTACCGAATCGAATGCTTTAGCTAAATCCAAGAAAACTATAATACTTTTCCTATTACCATTGATAGCATTGATTAATCCTTTATTATAAATAAAACATAACATGTTTTAGATGGTTCCATTGGGGGTTGGCGTGCGGAGCACACAGGGGTCTCCCCTAGTTTTTAATAAAAAGTACAATGTTTTTCCCTTTTTTGTACAAGCAAAACTTGTCGCGATTTGGAAAGAAATCTGAAAAATATTATGTCTCCAGTGATAATGTTGGTGTTTTAGACAAGAAAGAAGGAAAAAATTTCACGAGACTTAAGTAATTAAGAGTTGTTTCTTTTCTAAAAGATTAACATGTATTTAATATCATCTATCAAGCTTTGTAAGAAGGTACATTCATTGCACGGAGGTAGTTTAGTTACCGCAATCTATACCCTTTAACCTAAATCGACCGAAATTCGAGGTGTTCAACTTTTGCATGCATCATTT
>JAGFPH010005182.1:8754-39849 GCA_018207615.1 Philaenus spumarius
TTATGTAAATCGCTTACTTTGTAAGTTATAAGAAAAACACTAAAAACCCACGTGATTTTTAGTGGTTTTTTTGATGATTTTTCATATTTGCTGAAAAAAATTTTGTTGGACAATTCAGATTCGCATTGAGCACCCCAAAAACACAAGGTAAGCCACTAAAAACAATAGCACCAGAATTTTCCACCACCAGCCATTTTTGAACACCATTTTAATGGACTATAGCGTTAGACGGCCGTAATATCACTAAAAATTTATGCAGTTCAAAACTTCCTTCGAAAACAATAATTGTTTAAATAACAAAGCATTAAACAAGATCTTCTGTTTTAACTGAATATATGTATTTAGTATAGTATACGTACAACTAGCACGGGTCGTCAGTCGGTCATAAACATTGCTTACCCGATTTTTTAAAGAGGGGGAGAGGATCAAGAGTCCGACTGCCATTTATCAAAGGTTACATGGGTATTACAGGGGAAAGCGATAAAATTTAGCTCCGAGCTTCTTAGTGAAAATACCAACACTCTGAACATAATTTAAGGGAGTATTTTTAATTTAGCACTTTTTACTATTGTTTGTTTATTTTAATTTTAGACTAAGCTCTTAAAATGGTTTTATTTTTCTTTAATCAAGAAAACATTAGTTTTATTTAATCAAAACATAAGAAGTTTGAGAGCAAACTTCGATTTGTTTTTAATGAATTAGCTAATTTTTCAATACAACCAGATATTATTGTTTAAACGGAAATCTGGACAAACACCGATGAAATAAATTATTGCTACAATATAAATAATTATAAATCTAAATCAATAATTTGTAATCTACATAACCTCAAGACGCTACTTTGGGGCAAAATATTAAATCACTAAGACTATATTGTTATTACTAAGTTGTGAGTTCCCTATCATTAATACGTAAAAATAATTGCAAATTCCGCAATTAAATTAATTGAGTATTATATTAAATTGTACACAATCTCGAGAAATACAATCAAATTGAGGTAAAATCATCGAAAAATAGCAACAAAACATGTATGATTATTCTTTAATAAATAGTTCTACACATTGAATAGAATAGAGCCCAAACTTTTCCTATTTGTGTCATATACGTGTAACGTTGTGCCTTCGAGTGGTTACTCGTGGTTAAATGATAACAAACAACTTCATAGTCCATACTCTTCCTAGAATAAGAATTATTCATGTGCAACTTTTCTTTCCAAGTAATTCCATCTATTCATTTACACCTATACACATTGTTAACTTGTAAAAGGGATTTGAACATACATATGAAAAAGTTTGATTTGTTTTCCTAAGAATAGTAACGACTAGGTCGCTTTCAATTTATTAACAAAACCATAACGATAAACTCAAATAAAATAATTTCAGTGTTTTAAAATAAAAATTGTAAGTAGGTTTTGTCATTATATAAACGTTTGCAACAAAAATTACTGAACCTTGAAATATTCTGCAATTAAAACATTATATATATTTTCAGGTGTCTAAACACCTAAAAACGGCAAAAAACCCTGGTTCACATTGAGAGGAAAAATACTCTTTTCCTCCAGCTAGTACTTTAAGATGTATTTTCTGCTTCATATAGGGTAGAAAGAACAACTTATCCTGCGGGTGGGTCCTCGCTGCACTCGTGTTGTAACACTTCCTTTTCAGGACTACAAAGGCATACTGTCTTTTTTTATAAATAAATTACGAAAATAACAAAGTTCGAATAATTTTATGTGTGGACCATGATAAACGGTAACCTAGAAAGTAATCAGTGATGGAAAGCAATCAGAGTACTAAAAAAACAAAGTTATTGACAAAATACGATTTTGCTCAATGTTTTTGCGGTACAAACAAGACTCGCAGGTTTACGTAAATGGTTCTTGCAATTTTCATTTCTGTAGTGAATATTTCCAAATCAAGTTGGCGCAACTTAGTTATTCATAATTGAATTGTTTCTAATTTTACACCATATCTAATTAATTTTACATTAAATTTAAATGTCTTGAAAATGTATTAAACTATTCTTTAGGCATAATTTCTTAAGTACCTTAAAGTTAATAAATAAAAAAAAAATATTCTGGGGCCGCTCAAATTTTTATTGTTATTCTGGTTTCGTCTAAAGTAAAAATGGGCTATGGAGTGTATATCCGACTCCCCAAGCTTGTAAATCCTAGAAATGATTCAATTGACATGAAAGTCAGAAATGTAATGAATGTTTGGCTCTGTCTAACCAAGTGAAAAACGTTTCCAGTCTCTGACCACTGTGCGTCGGTTTGTCTGTGTAGGCTTGTTTATGGTCGAGAATAAAGCTAGATGCATTTACGATGTTACCTGATCCCACCCTCGCCCTTCCAATGTACTTTCACTCCAACGTTATACTTTACTTTTGCGATTTTGTCAATAATATATTTAACCTTTCTTTAAACTAGGACAATTAATTAAGGTAGGAATTTTATCCCCACTGAAATGCGTACATTTTAAAATCCTTACTATAAATTATTATCCAGTCAGTAGGAAATATTTTTAATTTGAATTCACTTAGTAAATACTGTTGAAAAAAATGTTTTGCTGAAAATGTATTATAATACCGTATTCTTTATTATCCAAATATGTGTACTTTTCTGAAGTCTTCAAGAAGCAGTTTTACTATCAATAAAATCTGGTTTCATCTTCTTGTAAATTGAACATAATAATATGTTACTTGCTTCAAGGTTTTTATTTGTCAAATCATTTTTTGTTTTATAATATACACTATGGTTTCAGAATCGAATTACAACCTAAGCAAACCATTTGAATACACAAACTACATTACGATGAAACTTCAAATCCAAAAGCAAATCCCTGTCACTGTTATAAATAACTTAGTTTGTTATTGTTTTGAAAAGTCATTTTGAGGATCAGACTTACGTTTGTGAAAATTTTTCTAAATGAAATGCACTTCAAAAACCGGAGGATATTAGTTTTATTTTAAACCATACGCAAATATGTGTATTATAGTACATATTTTAATTACAAATTATTAATAAATTAATTATTCATATTAAACTTAGAGTAGTAATTTCACAATATTTTGGTTATTATTCCTTTATTATATTTTGTAACAATAATTTAAAAAACGGAAGTGTTCTACCCTCGGCTTTCTCTTTGATAATTCATTTAGGTAAATTAAGTTCGAATTTGATGTTTAATTTTAATTTTCTATCTTATTTTTCTGGTGATATCACATACGGTCACATACACGGATATAATTCAAATTTAGTTTTAACTTGTGGATGTCAAAACGTTCTTTATATTTACTAAATAGTAAAATATTGGCAGCCGTGTTACTGCCGTTAGAAGTAAAAACTTTTTAGCTTCATATACACCTAGTTATCTTTATATTCGGGTTATTAAGAAGTATTTTTACTTTCTCAATATAACTATAGTTTAGAGAAAGTATAGTGATCGCAAAAAAAATCGATGTTGAGATTTTTGTGGAAATATCTGTTTTGGGACCCCCTGAGTCCAAAAAAGTAGTTTTTACAAAATGTCTGTCTGTCTGTATGACTGTATGTAAGTATACAAAGCTAGCGAGAAAACTAGTCGATCGTTTTCGAACAAATTTGCACCAGACATGTCAATTAGGCCTATATAGATGCACGAAAAAAGGTTTTGAAAAACAACCCCCTTTTTGGCAAAAAAAAAACATCAAAAAATTATTTTTTATTTTTTATAATTAAACGACTCTAACGATTTTGATAAAATTTGGCTTATTTGTAGACCTTAATGTACCCTTATCAAATGCAAAAAACCGCATCTTTCTAAAAATTCTCGTTTAGCTAATAATAATAATAATAACTGATTTTTATGGTTTTTTTGGCCGAAAATTGTGTTGTTTTTCAACATTTTTAAAACCCCTTTTTCGTGCATCTATAAAGGCCTAATTGACGTGTTTCATGCAAATTTGTTCGAAATCAATCGAATGGTTTACTCTCTATCTAATACTAATAATATTTATTAGTTAATCTGCTACTATAATATCACCACTACTACCCCTCCTACAATTATGAAGTTTAGTCACAGTGAATCTGTTTAGTAATTTTAATATGTTTGTTAGAATGTATGTGCCAGTTCTTGGTACCGTTTATTTTAAATCAATTTTTTAATGTTCTAATGGAGCCTTACATAATTGTGGAGATGCGACGGAGCCTTAATATTTGCGGAGATGCAACGGAGTCTTACATAATTGTGGAGATGCAATGGAGCCTTAAATCATTGCGAATATGCGTCGGAGCCTTAATAAATGAGGGGATGCGACTGTGTCTTAAATAATTGCGGAGATGCGATGGAGGCTTAAATATTTGTGGAAATGAGGTGGAGCTTTAAACAATTGCGGAGATACGGTGTAGCCTTAAATATTTGCGGAGATGAGCCGGAACCTTAAATCATTGCAGAGATGCGGTCTGAGCCTTAAAAAAAGTGTATCCGTGTGGTGACGATGACGGTGACGCAAGTTCAATCATTTTACTTCATGCAAAATAGTGCCCAACGTGCCTAAAGATATTTTCACTTTAAAAAGCATAGTCAGAAGACATTTTTGGAAACTCGATTTTTGTCCGTTTTTAAGATGTCACGATCATATACAATGAAAGTTTGAACGTAGCTCTAAGTAAAGAACTCAAGCAATTAAGCCATTTTCCTAAATATTTTACAAATATTAAAGTACATGTATATGCAGTAAATAACAATTTCAGAATTTGGGGCGTAGTCCCATGGCTCTTTAGATGGCAAACCATACTACGATGTCGGCTAATATACCCAGGATCCACCATAGGTAAATAAATTGAAGTTGTTTACAATTATTTATAAACAAAAAATTTAAATTTCCGTATTTGGGGCGTAGCCCCCACTCTAGAACAGACCCGAACCATACCATATAGACTACCTGTACAGTGTACACTCAGACGGCATCAAATGTAAATAGAGTGCATAGTTTATATGCAGTAAATAATAACTTCGGTATTTGGGGCGTAGCCCCATTTCTCTTTAGATGGCAAACCATACCACGATGTCGGCTACTATACCCAGGATCACCATAGGTAAATAAATTGACGTTGTTTACAATTTATAAACAAAAATCTAAATTTTCGTATTTGGGGCGTAGCCCCTACTCTAGAACAGACCCGAACCATACCATATAGACTACCTGTACACTCAGACGGTATCAAATGTAAATGGAGTGACAAGTTGCACAGTTTATATGCAGTAAATAACAATTTCTGTATTTGGGGCGTAGCCCCATGGCTCTTTAGATGGAAAACTATACCAAGATGTCGGCTACTATACCCAGGATCCACCATAAGTAAATAAATTGAAGTTGTTTACAATTTATAAACAAAAAATCTAAATTTCCGTGTTTGGGGCGTAGCCCCTACTCTAGAACAGACCCGAACCATACCATATAGACTAATTGTACACTCAGATGGCATCAAATGTAAATAGAGTGACAAGTTTCATAGTTTATATGCAGTAAATAATAATTTCTGTATTTGGGGCGTAGCCCCATTTCTCTTTAGATGGCAAACCATACCATGATGTCAGCTACTATACCCAGGATCTACCATAGGTAAATAAATTGACGTTGTTTACAATTTATAAACAAAAAATCTAAATTTACGTATTTGGGGTGTAGCCCCTATTCTAGAATAGACCCGAACAATACCATGTAGACTACCTGTACACTCAGACAGCATCAAATGTAAATAGAGTGACAAGTTGCACAGTTTATATGCAGTAAATAACAATTTCGGTATTTGGGGCGTAGCCCCATGGCTCTTTAGATTGCAAACTATACCAAGATGTCGGCTACTATACCCAGGATCCACCATAGGTAAATAAATTGACGTTAATTACAATTTAAAAACAGAAAATCTAAATTTCTATATTTGGGCTTAGCCCCTATTGCAAAATAGATGAGAACAATACCAAGTAAACTAGCGATAAACTCGGACGTCATGTAAATAGACCTTACAATTTTTACACTTTATAAGCAGCAAATACAAATTTCTGTATTTGGGGACGTAGCCCAATTGCGATATAGATCCGAACCATACTATAAAGTCGGCCGCTATACGTTATTGTTAATTAGTGTAAACAAAGTTATAAAAATGGTTATATAAACATCAATACCCGTATTTGGGGCGCAGCCCCTTTGTATAATAGATCCGTACCAAACCATGAAGTCAATCGCTCTACTAATCAAATATAATACTGTACTTAAAACGTATTAAAACATGTTACTAAACATACATGTGTTTAGCTTACACAATGACCAGACGAAGGAAGAGTTGCGTTTTAAGTAAACAGTTCGTTTTGTTTGTAATTTGTTTTCAAATCAAAACTTAATAAGAAACAATAACACAAAACAAACCAAGGCGTTGGTTTGCGTCAGGCAATTTCCCCTCAAGCCACGTCAGCCAATAGCAGAGCTGTTACCCCCACTGTACTTCAAAGGGATAGTAGACCACCATGTTCTGTTAGTTTATAAATTATTATAGGCGGATCATCAAGATGGGCTCTTTTCACGAGGACCATCAAGTTCCAAAATTTCGACTATAATGTATTTGTTATGGAATATATGTGTACGAATCCTTATAAATGAACCAAATGACATATTATAGTCAATAGTATCTTTGTATAAACCTGTTTAAATAAAGAGTCCCATGGACCATCATTATAGTGTACAGTTTACAGGACCATCACTTTCCGCTCAATCATGAATATATATATATATATATATATATATATAATTCTTTATTATTCTTATTCAAATATAATATTCAAAATTGTTTTAAAATAAATTTTTTCCTGCATAAATCTTAATATTCACTGTAGTTTTTATAGTAACACAAATATTTAATGCAATATGGCTGAGAACTGCAGAATTACTTCAGTTTATTTATTTTGTGGCTTTTCTTATTGGAATTTTAATTAAATAAATAAAACAAAATTTCAAATAAATCCAATACATTTTTATTTGTTTTTACGCCTTTCACCATCAACGATTGAACCTTCAGACCAAACAAGTTATGTTTGCTCTGAATATACAATTGTTGATTGTGAAAGGCCTAACAAAAAATTTAAATTTATTGAATTTATTTTGATTTTTTTAAATTTATTTATCTTTGTTTATTTACTAACTATATAATTATTAAAGTGGTTTAAAATACCTGCTTTCAAGTAATCCAAATGTTGCTGAATGGCAAATAGTTTCGACTAAGGGGAGTCATCTTCAGGCCAGTAAAGTATGTCCTATCTCTTCATTTGAAGATCGTCATCACAAATAAATAAACATTTACACATACACAAACGGACACGACACATGTGTAAATTCAATCACAATCACATAAATATTGAGACTTTCAAAGTGATTTAATAATTTAATAAAAGGGTATTCTATTAAATCAGAAAACATTAAATATGGTTAGGAAATTGATTTTAAGGTTCGAATTTAAAAAACTATTTTACATAGGCCTATTAAAAAAAACTGTACCGTATTTACAAATAATAATAGGTTAACACATGTATATACAATTGTTACTATCGGAAACTTGTTAAATTGTCTTATTATTGATAAATTTTCTTTAATTTTTTCTTTTGTTTTCCTTTGTCCAGTATACTTTTCTGTTGGTTTAGAAATTTTACCCTCATAACTAATCTTCTGTGTGCAAACAACTCTATTATGTCATAGGGTAAACAACACAATTTCTTTTCTATGCGTTTTACAATTTTTTTTTAACACCAGGACATTTTGGGATACTTTCTTTACAATATTTTTTGAACTCTTGTTCGAGGATTTCAATGTTTTTGTTTGAGGAAGTTTTCTGTAGGTTTGGTTAATCCCCCTTGAGACAATTCGTTGACCCAGGTTTTCGTTGTGGTGTTGGTGTAAGTAAATGTTCCAAGCTCAGGGTACTTCTTCTGTAATTTTCTCGCCATCCATCCGGCAATGTAATTCAGTCTATCTTCTGATACATTTTTCTTCAATAAGACTGCATCTTTCTCTGTATCCTGGACCACACTGTCAGACTCACTCTCTTCGAGATCACAAGGTACCGTGACATCTATCTTTGTTTTGCAGGGTACACGACATTCACTCAAAACTTTCCCGATTATAATGTCATCATTAGTGTTCTCTGTATTTGCATTGCTTCGTACTTTTCCAGTGTTTTTTCCTAGCACAATCATGCGCATTCTATACAAACTTGCTAAGGGCGTTGGGTGGTCATTCATTCCACCTCCACTTCGTATTAAAGAAAACAAGTTTTCCAAACTGTCCTGGTTTAATTTTCCAGTTAGAATATACTGTATTCCATCACTTACTTTTAAATCATCATACATTTCAATTACAGATCTCGTTGAAATTAATATACTTTTCTGGAACAGTTGTATTTTTGTCTTATTTATACATTTCATACTCTCTATAGTTTCAATGTACTTCTCCAATACATATTTTTGCTCTTCTATCTTCATTCCGTATGCACTTTTAAGATTTATACTAGTAGACGGAATCCTGCTGTTCATCATGTCAAACCAGTCATTGGTTTTATTATAAAATCTGCAGTTGCTAATCTTACTTTTTCTTCTCCAACATTGTAACGGCAAAGTGCACATGCCGTCGAATGGGACATCAGTTGAGCAGCCAACGGTACATTTTGACGCTCAAATTTTTCACATTTGATGTGCTTTAGTGATAATTTGTAGCATGAAGAAATCTCAACTTCCTTTACTTTGAAAACCAACTCTTCAAGAGGCTTTGGAGAAATTACTGTACCATCAGACAGCGTGAATCCTCCATCAATAAGCCAATTCCTTACCAACTTCAAAAGATGCGGGACGTCGGCAAGAAAATAGATTTTGTTTTCAATTATGGGTGAAAAAACCAGCTTCTCTCGTGACTCACATTAAAGGCCTTCCATATTCCAACATTACCACCAGACAGTCAGGATTACTGTGTATCCTATATCGCGAAGCTTACTGATTAGTTCTTCTATAAGAGACTTAGTCATTGAATAATCAAAATCAACAAAGATTGGTTGTTTCCACGAAGAAAACGGACCTCTGGCCATTACGACTTGCATTTGAGAGTGCGGTCCTAGGACTCTATCAGTTATTGGATCATACTCATATAGGGACTTTACTTTCATTTCGTCATACTGTAATACAACTATTTTTTCTAAAGTTGTCATGCTTTGTGCAGCTACTTTTATAAGACTTAGAACTCCTTCAAGTATTCCACTTCTTAGGTGTATTTTGCATGCCCAGTTTTTTAGTGTACTTAAGCATGGCAGAGGAATTTTTAATTCACTTCTCAAATATATATAACATTGTTTACTTAGGTACCTAATGGTAAACGCTTTTGTAATATCTTCATTAGACCAAACTTTTGTTTTTTTCGTGTTATTTAGTAAAATGTTAATTTGGGTTTCAGAAAATGTACCTGTGAGAATGTTTTTAATTTCTTCCTTAACACATGTATTTCTTTCTAGTGTCAGTCGTTCATTTTCTGTTTTTAATGAAGAAATTGTTTTCTCGTATTCTTGTTTTTCCTTTTCAAAAACAGCCTTTAACTGTAAATATTCATTCTTATAATCTATATCAGGTAAAGCTGGCTCTTGCTCTTTATCATTTGTCAAACTGTTTTTAATGTCATTATCGTTTGCAGTTGACAACACTGTACAAACAGTCTATTTGTTTTCCTTTACTTGTATTCTGGTTTCTCTTTCTGATGTACCCTTGAATTTACTTTCTAAAGGCAACAGTTTCACTGATAGGACAGTGCCAGGTTTTAGTATTGTTTTTACATTCTTAACCCTAGAACTGTCACGGTTAAAGCTAAATTTGGCCAGCCCATTTTTAGCGTTTTGCAAGCATATTTTTAAAAATTCGCCAAAAATAGTAAATGAACCCCAATCCAAAAGTGTTCAATAGCTTTTATGTAGAAGAAACTTCAAAGAATTCAAATATGCCACTAAGAATTAGTTTATTTTGAAATTGTAAAAGTTATTAGCTCAAGAAACAAAAAATGTTCAGTTACGAAAGGAAAAAGTTCAACTTCAGGCCTACATAACAAGTAGTAAACATTTTTTGTATTTTTTTCGTAAGCGTAAAAAAGTTTCGTAATTTAGTTCTAAATAGAACTGTATAAAAACATTTATCAATTTAAAATTTTTTATTTTGAAAAAAACAGTTTTTATGTTTCAAGTACACGACTGGTAACAAACCTAGGCCTAGATTGTAACATCATTTACTAATATATGCTTTGCCCAAAAATGAAATATTATTATAACAAAGTGTAGAGGATAAATCAAAGAAAAGAACGGTATACTTGTCTTTCCTTAGTTCACAAAAGTGTTTGAGTTATATTTATTTGAATAACAAAATGACATCAATCTAATGAAAAGCCGCTACGTTACACTCTGCGTATAAGACGGGACATTTGAATAGCGTGAGAACGCACGCGCTAGAGTTTCTCACCAGAACGTACATTTCAACTGTCGTCTAGACAGACAAAAAACCGGTTATTTCTGGATTACTTCCCACCGTTACAAACTTCAGGCTTTACTCTACAAAATGGTGTAAAGAAATCTGTCAAAACATAAGGCAGTGCCTTCGCAATATCGATTGACAAATGGGCTGTTTCATTGGTTGAGAAACGTCCAATCGCAAGGGTTTACAGTAATTCTTGGAAAAAATAGTAATTTTATAGTGACATCTGATTGGAAGACATCAACAGAAAGATAAAATCTTGACGAATCCAATGGTATCGTTATAATTGCCAAAGATATATTATTTTAGATGGTCTTAAACGTTGAAGAAGTGGGAAATAACAGTACAATTGTATGCACATTCGCGCACGGAAAGAACTGTAGACCGATGTGCATATTTTAAAACGATGATTATGTATGTAAATATACGTTTTACGAAAAAGTTGTAAATACAAAAATTAAAGTTTAATTCATTTCCTTTCCAATGATTCTAAGTGGGTTAAATTATCGATTATGCAAATATATGCAAATTTTCGCAAATGCTCGAAATTGTTGTGTTCTGCGCCTGAGAGAGGGTCATGCATGACCTTCTGCCAGTTCCAGGGTTAAGGCCCATAATTTCTGCTTTCAAATTTCTCTCAAAATCTTCTGGTTTAAAGTGATCAGAACAAAAAATGTAAGAAGTGTCTGGATTCCAAGAATCTTTCCGTTTACATTGTTCCAAATAGAACGTAAATTACTTTTTTGGGGAATTCTAAAATGTGTAACAGTATCAGAACGACATTTAGTTTTGTAGTAACTATTTGTACATATGGCAACAGCACACCGCATACCTGGCATTTTCTATGAATTAATTACTGCAGTTTATCAAGTAAATAATCATATAAATAAAAATATTTTAAATACATAGAATGCCTTAAATAAGAGTTTAAATTAGTTCAACTACATAAGAAACAGTTTAAGCACATACCAACTCTCCATTATTATTAATGTGTGACACACAACGGTTATTTTGTAAACACATTAATACTACACTACATTATAATAAGCACAACAAACACTATTTTTAGCAAAATACACTTTAAGCACCAGTTATACTTGCGCCACCAGTGTGGTCGCATACACTTTATAGACTATTATGCTGTCCGGCAATGTTACAGCATGAACACACATGTAGTGACTGGAAAAGGCGCGACGAGGTATGCCGTGACGTCACCACGCGCCGCGCACTCAATGTTGCCCCACCTCCTATACTTTATACATCTTGGGTTTTGATATCGGTTAGGCTGAGGCCTTTCAAATGAAAGTACTGTACGACACTGAGAGCTTTATAAGGTTGGCCCATCCGACCTTAGTAATCGTTTTTAAACTCTGCCAGCCAATATGTTATTCCTGTAAACGAAAAAAACAAACTCCTCCAGAGTAGAATCTAGCTCGGCTTTAATATCGGTTAGGCTGAGGCCTTTTAAATGAAAGTATTGTATGACACTAAGAGCTTTATAAGGTTGGCCCATCCGACCTTAGTAATCGTTTTCAAACAACGAGCGCCATCTATACGTCAGTTTGGGTACTTCCGGGACTACTCTCGTATGGTTCCCAAATGAATTGCTAAACAACCATAACAGTTAAAAATCTAAATTTAATTACTCATGATTTCAAGATGTTTGATAAACATTAGACGAAACTGTCTACTTCACCTCTTTGTTATGTTTCAGGGTCTGCGAGATGGTAAACGCTGCATCACAGCAGAGTGGCTTAGTGATATTGTTTTGAAAGAACAAGTTCTACCACCATGGCTCGCTCTTCATTTCCCAACTCCTTTTGGGTATGGTTAACACTCTGGACCGCATAAATTTTGGTTTTATTTAACCTTACTATAGGAAAATATTAACTGTAGAAGAGTAGTTACTATCAGTATTGTTCAAATGATCTATACCGATAAACTTTTAGTTAAAAATGAAATCTGTTTTTATTTACATACTTGCAGCTTTAACACTATTTGACTTCATTTGTGTCCTCTAGACATTCATAATTATTAAAAGGCTTTGAATATTAATATTTGTTGAGTATATAATATATTTTTATTTTGTTGATCCTGTAAAATATTAGGATTTACTACCTTGTTAGATTTACAGACTGTCTCCCTTTTGGTCAAGATATAAAAATACTGATCATCTACCTAATCAGGAAGCGATTGAAGATCGTTAATATCAATTTCTGTTCCTAATAGGTCAAAAGTTTTCTCACAATGATTTTTACTAAATGAATCGTAATAATTTTCTTCCACTTTTTCAACACATACTTTTAATTCGGTTGAAATGAGTAGAGAAAGGTCTATGTTCAAACTCACAGAATATAATGTATTTATTTTCTTAACCATATCGTCTCGGTCGAACTGTAGCACTTGCAATTGAGATTGTAATTCTACAGTCCTTCTTTCCGCAGTCATGGTTCACACAATATTTGATAGTTTGAATAGGCCTATTAATCTTCAATAAAAATAATTACAAGGAAATCCTCTTAATTAAAATTGTCCGGTTTGTTAAGATCAAACAAATTTGCTGTACAAATACTGCAGAATCAATGTTGCATTTTTGGCTTAGATTATATATAAAATCAATTGAATTATTCTCATTTCAAAGTTTGATTGTTAGTTAACCTAAGGAATTAAAAATTTCTATAGTGTACTGTACTTTGATAATATGTGAATAGCACAAATAACTTCTGTACTTGACTACAGGCAGCACTGTTGTGTTTTAACATAAAATATGTTTAAGATATAATTGTTTATTACTGATTCTCAATTCAATGTACAGTAGAGCGTTGATTGTTCGAACTAATTGGGACCGAGGGGGATTCGGATAATCAATTTGTTCGGATAATTCAATCTCGTTAGCAAATCACTGAATTTAAAGTTGGATTTTATTTCTAAAGGCAAAAATTGGGGAAATACATAATAGAAAAAATTTGTTATGAACGTGTATTTTAAAATGTGTTTGTAAAATACAGTATACGCGTACTGTACATAAAACTAGTACTGTACTACAGTAGGCCATTAAAAAATTAAAAGAAATCTTTAATAGTTTTTTCAACTAAGCTAGATTGTCTCTTTTTTGCTGCCAAATCGTGCATCCTTTTCAATAAAAGAAGTTGAGTCGGGCAACTTCTTGTTTTTCATACCACTCCATGGGTGTGTTAAATGCTATAAATGCTTAACACACCCATTGAGTGGTATGAAAAAACATGACTAGGTCCATTTGTATTTCTCCAGAATCGTTACTGTACAAAGTCATACAGAAACTACTGCATTTTAAACGCTTCTATATAGTGCAACACACAAATGAATTGAAAATTATGCAACTGATCAGGTTGAAAATACTTTCGTCTTGCAAAGTACTGCACTGTGTACTCGCTAGCGACTGGCGGCAGCAAGCGGCCAGGCGCCTGGCTGACTCAACAGCAGCCGCTGTTTCGTTGAGCTCACAGACTCCCTGAAGTCTACAACTCGGCTGACTATGGGAGTCCAAAACTTTAAATTCGGATTTCCGCGTTCAGATTATTGATGTTTCGGACAACTGACGTTCGGATTATCGACACTCTACTGTACATCTTTACTTATATTTCACAATATTAATTATAATGTTTTTGCTTTGATTGTTTTTGTATTTCATGTTATTGAAACAAAACTTATTAGCAATCAATAAGGCGGTACACTTCGATATTCTAATATTCTCAGTAAATAATGTGTAAGAATTAAAAGAATGCAAAATTAAAATCCAGTTTGTATTTTATATAATGTTAAAAAAATAAAAAGACACTGTGCTTTAACTCTGAAGAAAGTTAAAATGATTGTGTTTGATATGAAGTCAGCAATTCATCGATGTGTAGCTAATATGCATAGGACTAAGATACAAACTTAGTTTAAATGAAGGTTAAGGTGTGATTTAGAAACATATAGGACCTGATTAAAGAATTGGCAATAGAGGACCAAAAATGTTATAAACATGTTTGGATTACAAAAAAAATATATATGGTCAAGAAGGAACAGATGTATAGATATATTATATTCTTGTTTAAAATCTACTTAAGAACACGGTATGGATGTTATAGTGATGCAGAACTGACTGGCTTCTTTATCTTCTCTGGTGAGCTCATCTGTCCAGGTA
Source organism: Philaenus spumarius (assembly GCA_018207615.1). Classification (NCBI taxonomy): domain Eukaryota; kingdom Metazoa; phylum Arthropoda; class Insecta; order Hemiptera; family Aphrophoridae; genus Philaenus; species Philaenus spumarius. The sequence continues at coordinate 23,446 of JAGFPH010005182.1, forward strand.
GTTTTATACTGTGTGATCTAACTAATAAAAAATATTGGAAACAGTTAACATTTAGAAAACATTCCTTTTGAATTGGTTGGTCATATTACTTCAATTTAAAAAATCATCTGACATAAAATAAATTAGAATTTAAAAAAGATTACAATAAATAAATATCCTCCTGAGTTCATATGATAAAATTTAAGATTTTTTTTGTTTACATTTTATTTCAGAGATGAGAAACCATGTAGAAATATGGTGATGTCTTACACGGGTTTCGAAAAAGAAGAGAGAGAAAAGGTTAAACGTATGATTTCTCTCACAGGTGCCAAATTGACTTCATATTTCTCAACTCATAATCATGTTTTGCTTTGTCGGCGGTACGTACTATTTTAAAGTATTGCTTATAATTAAATTTTGTTTATATTTTACTTGATGATGGTGCAAATTGTGATTTTCAATTTGTTGGGTCTATTCATTTCGTCAGAGTAGTGATGTGCTTATTTGACATAAAAGCAGAAATTTTAATGCAAATTAATAATTTGTTTAGTGAAATAAATTCCCAGTAATTGTATATTTTAATTAAAAATTAATGTAAAAATGTATCATAATAAAGTCCTCAAAGTTGATTGCCGTAGCAAGACAGTGACTAACGTAACGCAACGACTGAAGTTGAATAGTATTATAATAGATTATATGTGATGCGGAATATGATAAGGGACCTCTTGTCTCCAATTTTCGAAATTGAGTTTTTGTTATTTCCTTAAATTGCTGATTTCTGAACAGTTTTACACAAAAATCATACTTCTATCTTAAAAATTAAGGAAGTTATGGTCAAATGAAAATTAGTTACGGAAAAACGCAATTAAAGTTGTACAATCAAAACAACAGCAAAGACCATCATCTGTGTTTTCAGCTGTTGTTTATTTCATGCCAACACCTGTATTATTTATGCAGCTGCTTACCATAGAGGAAGCTACAATCTTGCATAGTTAAGACATTTTTAATCATTGTGATTTTTAATAATAGATATTGTCTAGATTATTATTAATGTAATAATACAAAAGGTTGATTGTTGGATTTTAAGCCTGTTTTTATTAAATTTTTAACCTGTCAAAGAAAAGTGCCATGTTGTCGGGAATGGTATCAAAATAATCAGAAGATGTACTACTATTAGTAAAAACTACAGTTAGTTGCCTGAAACGTCGCTAGAGATTACAAGAGATGCTACGTTCTTTGACACTGCAAGCAATGTTAGTCATTACAAAAAGGGACCTCTTGTGTCACACCCATGTTATTTCTCCATAAAGACAAGAGGTCCCTTTTCTCAGACCGGACATCTGTAGCTTAGATACCATTTTTCGATAATTTTTTGACTATAATAACAATAATCAATAAAAAACCAAAAGTCGATATTTTTTACCCTTACTACTTATTTTACTACTGAAAATTTTACTCTTCCGACAAGAGGTCCCTTTTCATTTTCCGCATCACATATTGTGTTGGCGATGAATAATATAAAAGGAGGCGAATGATAAACTCCCATTTAAATAGCATGAGACAGTTAATTAGAAAAAGCGTTGTAACCATTTTAAGTGATTTATCTCACAGCCTAGTTTCACCCAAAAATGTTATATATTTATTGTTAATTAGGAAAGAAATACATATCATATATGCTATTGGACATGTAAATAATAATAATGGAGAGGGGTTGAACTTCCAAATTACCTTCAACTCGGCCTTAAGAGGTAATCCGAAAGATTAATACGATGTTACCATCTAAAAACTGTTGCAAGTATAGGCGCAAAGTGTGGTTTTTCTTTCGCAGCGCAGAACGTTGTGTATTTTATTTCAGTATTGATTACCTGGAATTTGTGTTATTGTTGTGCGTGTGTTTTAACAAATTTTTTTAAGGTAGAAATAAAATTAGGGTTGTGCAAGATGTCGAATTTAGGAGTTGTAATGAGAAAAATGAGATTTATTCTGTAATTAATTTCCGTACCAACTATAAAAAATCAGCAGCTAACGATGGCAGCTATCTGCTGCCCCATCCAGGTCTGTGAAATTTCTTAGTATTGAGGTTGATAGCACAATCACGTGGACGAAGTTAAATAGAGCCTATTATTTGATTTTGACAATTATAAGAGTAACTGACCCAACCACTACATGATGGTTTACTATGCACGCGTATATTCGCTGCTCTCTTATCGAGTTAAGTTTTGGGGAAATTCGGTGAACAGTAAACAGGTGTTTACTATCCAGAAAAAAAATATTAGGATTATTTTCAATCTAAAAAGTTGTGGATCTTGCAGACCTATATGTAAGATGTATAAAATACTGCCTCTGCCTTTTATATATACAAGTTGAACTTGGTTTTTACGGCCTTGGCTAATGCGTCAACTCGGACATAGCGTCATTTTTTTTAGGTCCAGTCAAATTGTTATCTTTTACGTTATTATACACCTCTGTTTTAGCGTCAATAAATATTGTAACCCCTTGGTTGTAATGTAATAAATCTACAAAATATCAATGTCAAACTTTGAATTCAGTTTTCTCAAAACTCGAAAAAAGTTAGAATCCCCCTTTCCTTTTTTTTCAGGCCGCCTATTTTCTCCCTCCTCAGAATCAAACAAACAAACTATGTATTTTTTCGCACGTAAAACCTCCGGCTGGTCCCATCAAAGTCGGTAGAGGGAGGTTCCACTACAAACAACACTGCTAACTCTTCCACCCCTTCTAAGGAACAAGTCACACGCTATACAGTGTCAGTTGTGTGGTGTGTGTAACTAAACCCATGAACTTGCTTGGAATGTGTTCGGACAATACAAAAGCGCGGCAAGACTCAATCGTATAGCCTGGAGAGACATTTACGTAGTTGTGATCAGACAGTTGTCCCCCCCCCCCACAGTAATGTTGACACTTTAAATTGTTGCATGTTTTTTAATACAGTAAGTTAATGTTTTAATATGTACTGTAATTTTAATGTTTTTAATACAGTTTGTTAATACACATTACATGCATTTACTCATTAAAACTTCACACACTAACCAATGTTACCTGTTTTATAATTGTATAGGTGACCTCACCTTCAATTATCCGGACCCTACTGTACATTAAATGAAAAGTATAGTGTTTTTTTTTTTTTAATAAACGTCATAAATAATGTTGCCAATAATATTAATACTGTATAGTTGTTTGTCCTTTCACTCAAGGTAACACAAATACGATTTCCTGTTGGTACATCTTTATAATGACATTCGTTCGGTTCCTTCGTTGACGCTATAACCAAGTTCAACTGTACATATATTAAATATTCTTGACTTTGTTAAAACAAATTTTCATCAATTTGGTAATCTACAATAAGGCTCTAGGTAGCCTACACGGGGTACAAATTTACTTATTTATTCTTCTCACAGAAAGACTTCTCTTGAGAAGTCACTATTTTATAGTGGTATTAAACTGTTAATAAACTGTCTGACCATATTAGGACAATGAATTCTCCAAGATAGTTCAAAAAGACCCTATCTATGTATCTGATGAACAATTTTTCTATATTGTGGATGAGTTTATACAGCGGGCCTGATTTTTTTTGTGATGACCATTGTGTATTATGTATATGTATTTGTGTTTTTTAAAATTAGTTTAAGGTAAAAGTGTTAAGTTGTTGTGTTTTGTATTTGTTTGAATGTGTGTTTTGTAAAACTAGATTGGAACTATTTGTACATTGTGACTATCCACCTGGCATGGACATTTTTCCTGTTAATTGCTGTAATGTGGTTAATGATAATAAATAAAAAATAAAATCTTGCAAGAGAGTCTTTCTAAGATTAACAAGTTTAACAATAATGAAAACAAGAGAACCCAGAATTATTCTGAATGATTTATAAGATAGTACAATGTCTAGATCAAATAAACCTACTCTTGAATAGGTAACCATAGATTGTTAATAAGTAATAATGCTATTTTGTAAATTTACAAAATTCTTTTAATGAGCCGTGTCGGCCTAGGTTTTGCCAGCTGCGGCACTATCATAGGTAACTTAAAGACTAAAGGTATAAGGAAATACAAGATACAACTGGCCTGGAGAAAGTAGGGCAAAATACTGTTAGGTTAGGGATGGAGTTAGGAAAATATCTGGGCAATGACAATGGTTGAAGAAGTGGCGAGTTGCTTTGTGTAAATTTTTAATTTCTAACATTTATAAAGCTTCTAACTTCTTACCATTACAATTAACATGTAGAAAATTTAAATCTGTGTACTTTTTTTATCTAAAATGTCATGAGTTTTTAAATGGTTGGATAAACTAAAATCTTTCTTGTCCAACCGCCAACTTCTATTGTTTTCACTTACTCGTTTTAAAACTACAACTAGTTTATCCTACATAAGTCACATTACAAATTTTGCTACTTAATTTGTACACTCCATTTTTTAACAAATTAAGAACTTTAAAATATTTTCTAACAGTTAATGCTATAGTAGGGAGGCTTACAACACTTTCTCTTTTTAAATAAAAAGTGTACAAAGTTTATATTATAATGGAATTTTACCTAGGACCTTTGGTTGTTAGTATAAGTTAATTAAACCATAGAATTAGTTAAACCTTTTTTATACAACAGGTATCATGGATAATTAGTAATTCATGTTAAATTAATTCATTTTTAATTATTTTTACAGACTTGATGGAGCTAAACACCAGAAAGCTCGGGAATGGGGAAAATCCTGTGTTAATGTTCAATGGCTAAATGAGATCTTATGTGGACACTATTCCTGCCTTCAGCAACAAGACAGTCACAAGTACCAAGTGTTTAGTGTTGGCAATCCACTCTGTATAGACTATGCCCTTGTACCTCATCTAATGGGTAAATACATTTTGTATAGATTAAGCCCTTGTACTTCTTCTAATGGATAAATACATTTTGTATAAACTATGCCCTTGTACCTCATCTAATTGATAAATACATTTTATATAAAATATGCACTTTTACTTCATCTAATGGGTAAATACATTTTGTATAAACTATGCCCTTGTACCTCATCTAATGGGTAATTACATTTTATGTAGGCTATGCCCTTGTACCTCATCTAATGGGTAATTATACTTTGTGTGGCTATGATCTTGTACTTCATCTAATGGATAAATACATTTTATATAAACTGTGCACTTTTACCTCATATAATGGGTAAATACATTTTGTATAGACTATGCCCTTGTACTTCATCTAATGGATAAATACATTTTATATAAACTATGCCCTTGTACCTCATCTAATTGATAAATACATTTTATATAAAATATGCACTTTTACTTCATCTAATGGGTAAATACATTTTGTATAAACTATGCCCTTGTACCTCATCTAATGGGTAATTACATTTTATGTAGGCTATGCCTTTGTATCTCATCTAATGAGTAACTACATTTTATATAAACTATGCCCTTGTACCTCATCTAATGGGTAAATACAATTTTTATAGCCTAAGCCCTTGTACTTCATCTAATGGATAAATGCATTTTATATAAACTGTGCACTTTTACCTCATAATGGGTAAATACATTTTATATAAACTGTGCACTTTTACCTCATAATGGGTAAATACATTTTATATAAACTGTGCACTTTTACCTCATAATGGGTAAATACATTTTATGTAAACTGTGCCCTCGTACCTCATCTAATGTGTAATTGTACTACTTTGTGTGAACTATTATCTTGTAATTCATCTAATAATGGATAAATACATTTTATATAAACTATATACACTTGTACCTCACGTAATGGGTAAATAATTTTGGTATAGATCTATTCCCTTGTACCTCATCTAATGGATAATTATACTTTGTGTATACTATGATCTTGTACTTCATCTAATGGATAAATACATTTTATATAGACTATGCCCCTGCACCTCATCTAATCCGTAATTACATTTGATATAAACTATGCCCTAGTACCTCATCTAATGGGTAATTACATTGTATATAAACTATGCCCTTGTTTATCATCTAATGGGTAATTATATTGTATATAAACTATGCCCTTGTACGTCATCTAATCGGTAATTATACTTTGTGTATAATATGATCATGAACTTCATCTAATGTATACATACATTTTGTATAAACTATGCCCTAGTACCTCATCTAATGTGTAATTATACTACTTTGTGTGAACTATTATCTTGTAATTCATCTAATAATGGTAAATAAATTTTATATAAACTATGCGCTTGTACCTCATCTAATGGGTAAATACTTTTTGTATAAACTATGTCCTTGTACCTCATCTAAATGGTAATTGTTCTTTGTGTAGACTATGATCTTGTTCTTCATCTAGTGGATGAAAACATTTTATATAAACTATACACTTGTCCCTCATCTAATAGATAAATACATTTTGTATAAACTATGTATTTGTACCTTAAATAATGGGTAAATACATTTTGTATAAACTATGTACTTGTACCTCGTCTAATGAGTAAATACACTTTGTATAGACTATCCATTTGTACCTCGTTTAATGGGTAAATACATTTTGCATAAACTATGCATTGAACATGTCATGCTGTTCCTAATTATTAAACTATTTAGTTTTTATTGAAAATATATAGTAGGATATCAAATGAATTTGTTGAAATTATACTATTTTCCTGTTTAAGTTGACTCAATTTTCTTTTAATGTGTTTTTGCAGCTGCATGGAAAGTCCCTATACCAGTTACACAGGAGTCTTACGAAAGGATCAAATCATCTCCTCCAGTTACAAACAGAAGAAAGAATGTCAGCTCAGTGTACACCAACCAAAACATTGATTCAGATCAGGAGAATAGAGATGTTATGATGGAAGTTGATATTATCAACACAAATCCTCCAACGTTGAGTCAACGACCCATTGTAATGTTTTCTGGGATCATGAAATTCTACAAAGAAGAATATAAAGTAAGTAATGTAGACTAGACACTGGAGTCTACTTCCTCATTGTCTACTGCAATAACATCTTAGAAAGCCTTGTGATATGTTACAGTGCTAAGCTATTTTTATGCATGTGTAAGCCTTTCTCCAACTGGCAAAAAATGTTTTCACAAAACCGAAATGGTTATTGGATGGACTTTCCCACCATGATGATTCATCATCTGCAAAAGAAATCAATGCCCGAATAGATTTGCGATAATTTATAAAATGCCAGGATTAAAACACAATTTAAAACATGGCAGCTAAAGTTCAAGAAAGAATGCAAAGCCCGAATACGATTTGCACAAAATTTATAAAATCCCGGCTTTAAAACGTTTTTTGAAAACAACAAAAGTTTGTGAAAGAAAATGATATCCAAATAGGATTTGAACTAATTTTATGAAACACCTTCCTTAAAATGCTATTTTAAAAATAAGGGCATAAATCTGTAAAAGAAAACTATAACCAGAAACTATTTTTTTAGTTGATCTTACTTCCGTTTTCGTTTGCTATTTTTGCCATACCGTTTTAGTTTACAGTCAGATCTTAAAACATTGACGATGACGGTAAAACTTATCGTGAACTGAATTACGATCCGAAAATTTCAGAGCTTCGTAGTTGGATTCAAGCATTAACGATAGTTATTATTTAGATCTTTAATCTAAAAAAAGTTCTAGATTCAAGGACCCTTCTCTAATAATATTGATCAATAAGTGGAAGCTACACCAATTGACACCTACATTTTAGATGGCATGACATTGCTCCTAACAATCTAAGCTCTATTAAAAAAAGACTATTTTTAAATTTTAATTCGTGCTTATATCCTACAACAATGACAGGTATGCACTGTATATTCTTGAACTATTCCTTATACTCATTAAACATCTACTTTCACACCCTTTGTTTTGTTCATATTTCTGTGTAATTCGAGTTAGCCTCAGCTCCATGTATTGAGTTGCCATGACTAAATAGTCCTCAATTGAAAGTTAACTTTAACATATTATTAAAAAGTTTCATCTAAGATTTGTCTATAGTTAAAATCGTTACAAGCAAAGAGCAAACTATGTTGGTTGGTTGGAAAACTTCAGATTGAAAAGAATAACCAGATATCAATATAATTTTATTATTACGTTAAAGCACCAGAACAGACAACTGCTCTTTTAACAACATTACGCTCTACAATAAGTACATGAGTTTTAGTACTAGAATTATTGTTTTCTTCACGTAAGTTCTAACATAGTTAGGGCTAAACATTTCATAAACTACAAAATATAAACACAGTAGTAACAAAAACCGTTACTTTTATTTTTTTATTACGGTATTTTTATTACTTAACCCTATATCTGGCTAAAATTGGGAAGCCGGTGTTTAGTGTTTTTCAAGCATTTTTTTTTTTTAATTTACCAAAAATAGTAATTTTATCCCAATCCAAAAGTGTTCTATACCTTTTTTGTAGAGAAAGGTTCAAAGAATTCATATATGCAATTAAAAAATTTATTGATGTAAAATTGTAAAAGTTATTAGCTCAAGAAACAAAAAATGTTCAGTTACGAAAGGTAAAAGTTCAACTTTAGGCTTACATAACAAGTAGGAAACATTTTTTGTTATTTTTTCATAAGTGTAAAAAGTTTTGTAATTTAGTTCTAAATAGAACTGTATAAAAACATTTATCAATTTCAAACTTCTTATTTTGAAAACACCAGTTTTTATGTTCCAAATACAAGACTGCTAACAAAACCAGGCCTAGTTTGAAACGTAATTTACTAATATATGCTTTGCCCAAAAATGAAATATTATTATAACAAAGTGTAGAAAAAAAATCAAAGAAAAGAACTGTATACTTGTCTTTTCTTAGTTCACAAAAGTGTTTGAATTATCTTTATTTGAATAACAAAATGACATCAATCTAATAAAACTTCGGACGAGAAAGGTCCGTTAAATAACGTGGGAACGAGACGTGGCAGACGATCTCACCAGACCGCTCTAATTATGTACTTTCCACTGCTGTTTAAGAAACATATAACCGGTTTTATCTAGTTTACTTCACACCGTTAGAAAGATCTAACTTTTCTCTACAAAATGGTATAAAGAAATCTGTAAAAACATATGGAATTGTAGGAGTTATCTCGATTGACAAATTTGCTGTTTCATTGGTTGAAAACTGTCCAATCGCAAGGGTTTACAGAAATCTTTGTCATAAGTCGTGTAAAATAGTGACATCTGATTGAAAGGCATTATTAGAAAGATAAAATATTGACGAATCCAATGGTATCTTTTTAATATTGATAAAAATATTTCTGTAGATGGTCTTGGACATTGAAGAAGTGGGAAATAACAGTACAATTGTATGCAAATTTACGCACGGAAACAGCTGTAACCCGATCTGCATATTTTAAAACGATGATTACGTATGTAACTATAAGTTTTATGAAAAAGTTTAATTCATTTCCTTTTTAACGGTGCCGGTTTTATTACGATTGGATGATTTTAATTAAGTGTATTAAATAATCGAAAATGCAAATATATGCAAATTTTTGCATTTGTTCGAAATGGTTGCATCTTGGGCCCGAAAGAACGTTAATTAGTGCAGTCTGCCATTTACAGGGTTAAAATAGTGTGAGATCTTCGGTTTTTTATCGCTTCCACGGACTATCTTCGTGCGCATTCGGTTCACAAACATTTTTTAATGTAAATTTGACCTGACTCTATTTTCCATTACGTTTCCTCTTACAATTTAAATTTGCATTTCCTTTTTGAGCAGATTCGATAGTATCACGATTTAAAAAAAATCTACACAAAAGTAGCGGCGAAATTGTAAACTCAATGAGCATTACTCTGATTAATTTTTGGTAATTTGTCAAATCAGTCTAAAATTTAAGTTTAATCTTTTAAAATTAAATTATGAAGTTCCTGTTGTTAATTCGCCATGATTAATAAATGTAATTTAGGCCTATTGCATGCACACAAAAACTTTATTTTAATGAATGAAGTACAGTATTTATATCCGTTACATACAGATCACTATACTCTTAACTAAATAGACTACTCGTTAATGAAAAATTATTACTTTCTGACTTGTCACAAACCCAAATTTCACTCGCACTCACAAGAGTGATGTAGCCTTAACCTCTGACAGTTTAGAAATACAATTGAGAAATGAAATGATTGACATTTAACATAAACAATTTACTAAAAAGAAATTATTAATACTCATATGGTCACCCTACTGCTGGTGCTTATTACACGCAGTAGGGATGGGTCAATTCTCAAATTTATCAATTCTGATACCGATTCCGATTCCAAGAAATCGATTCCAGATTCTCGATTCCGATTCCATCTATTCCAATTACCATAATTAATTGTAAAGGGAAGTAAACATTGTTATTTAATTTTTACTGCATGGTTTTTTTACTTTAATGTTATTTGTTAATGTTGTTATTGAACTAAGAGGAACTTACATAAAACTGCCGATTTGGATTCATTAAAAAATGTATAATTTTTTTTTTATTATACTGGAAATATAACAGAAAAATTTAACAAGTTTAATTTTTTTTTTTATTATTAAAAGGATGTTTTGATTAAAAATATGTTGCTTTTTCGGTGTAGTATAATGATAAATATCGTCCGGTAAGTTTTTCCGTGCTTGCAATGCAAATCCCGCACTCGGCTGCGCCTCACCCGGGAACTATCATGCTCGCACGGAAAACCCCTATTTACTGGGCTTGTAAAATAATATACTATTAAAGAGTAGGGGTTTAACTATTTAAGGATAACTTAAGAACAGAAAAACCATATAAAATAAATATCAGTAGGGAAAAATGCAAAACATTCTTAATTTGATGTATGTAAACCCCAGTAAAATGTTTAGGCAATTGTTATGCGTAGGCTGTTATTTTTACACAAGAAATCAAGTCAGGTAGGCTCAAGGTTAACCACTTATGGTTTCGTTTCTTATCGTGTCTATTTATAGAATTAGGGTGGCTACTGTGACGAGAACTAACACATTTTATAGATCGGTAACGGAAGTTTAAAGTAATAATGCTATTTGTTTTAGGTCGGGTAAAACATTTTGGACATTTTTGGGACTTACGTTACTCGTGATTTATGATTTTTGTAGGAGTCCCGACGGAATGCCTTTGTTTTACTTGTTATTCATTCCCGAAAATAGCTACATTTAATTTCCACTTTTCACTATTATCTAAATTACATTTTTGCGGACCTTAGCCGTTGTAATTTAAATTAAGGTTTACGCCAGCGTTTTCTAAAATTAGCGCTAATAATATTCGGTGTCGTATTTTTTTTTTACGACATTCGTCATTTTATTTTAAATAATATTTCACCAATGGTAGTTCATGTTCATAAAATTGGCACAAATTGTATTCGGGCATCGGTTTTTGGCGGGCATTCACTGTGGTACTTAAATTATGTTTAAACGCTATTGTATTTAACGCATTGTTTTTATTAAATTGGACTAGGTTAATTGTATTTGCGTAGTAATTTCTTATACGGACATTCCATTGTTCTCGGGAGAAGGTTTATTCGCGGACATACGCTGTTGTATAATCGCGATCGAAAGCCGGCGTTTTATAAAATTAGCGCTAATAATATTCGGACGTCGCATTATTTTTCTGACATTCGTCATTTTATTTTAAATAATATTTCACCATTGGCATAAATTTGGCACAAATTGTATTCGGGCATTGGTTATTTTTTTGCGGACATTCACTGTGGTACTTAAATTATGTTTTTTAACTGCTATTTCATACATTTTCCTAATTGTATTCGGGTCTCATCATCTTTCGTGAAAACTCACTGTGGTATATTAAATTACGTTTCAATGCCTATATTTCATGAAATTACTGCTAATTGTGTTCGGGCATTAATTTCTTCCATGTACATTCCGTTTTTTGTTTATAGGTATCGTTATCGACCCACCCCTACTTTGCAAACACACAAAGTAATCGCTACTAACGGCTAGAAGTAACGGTACGGCTATTTCGGCTACTCATTATTTTGGTGCAGTGTAGATTCTCCGAATACTTCGTATTGGAATGAAATGGGATGTAACGACTAATATAACGAGGAAATATAAACCGGGTCCATGGCAATCGGCTTACCGAACGTATTTACAGAGATTGGTGGTGGCCGGGCTCGGAATCGATGGAATCGGAATCAACTTTCAATGAATCGACTCAATGCAGATTCCAGTGCCGAGAATCGGTGGACACTCATATTCTATAACTCGTTTCATACTGTACACAAACTGTGTGCAGACAGTCTCTCTTTCTGTAGTGCGTTATGTTGGCGCCACGTTATTTTTTGTCACTCTTGACAGAAAAAAGTGATAACAGTAACCGAAGATCTGATAATAATAAACAATATATTTCTTTTCTGCCAGGATATTGATAAAATTGTCCATGATTACAATAAACGGAGACTACTGTAGTATAGAATTTGTTTTCAACTTGCAGAAAGTGTGCAGACTTGGAGGCTGTATTGCAAGATCTCCCAGAGATGCAACACATCTAGTGATGACAAGAATGGACCAGACCTTGAAGTTTTTATTGGGTATTAGTACAGTGAAGTACGTAGTATCCGTGCAATGGCTTGAAGATAGTTTCAATCGTAAAACATTTGTTGGTAAGTAAAGACAATATTCTGAGATGTAATAATAATATAAAAGGCCGCTTTCAAATTTGATGGAAGATTTTTCATTGGCTCATCGGATAGATTGCATTGTAGATGACATTATGGAGCTTTCACATCAAATGTATATAATGTAAAATGTAATAATACATCAAGTAAGATATACTTACATAAGTAGGGATGGCAGCAATATATTGATATATCCGATATATTTGTATCGATACTTTGGCTCCCGATATGTCAGTGATCGATATATATGCCAAAATATCTAAAACTTCGCACTATTTTTATGAATATTGACATTTAACATTTAACCTGTAGGGATTACAATATTTTAGTCGCCGTTATTTATAATTACAGTACGTACAAGTTATTCGGCAACTGTGTCCTACCTTGCGAGCCAAGTTGGCGTTGGCAGTCCTTTCTCCCCCAACATCCACCGGTTAAATGTAGAACTTTTTAGGCAGCATTTTTAGTTTTTTTTTTTGTGTTTAATATTTGATTATTTGTTCAAGATATGTTTCTTTTCTTATAAGTTAAATTATCTGTATGTTGTATTTTCATACAAGTGCAACATGCTTTATCATGTGTATGTATATTAAATATTTACTATGATGAATTTAGTTTTCAACATTATTTTATCCTAACATTTATAAGTAAGCCTATTTTGTAATAAACATTATTAAGGGGGCACTCCACCTTAATATTGATAAAAATGACAAAAATTTCAAATTATTTTTTTCACCTAGTTTTGTTCCCTGTGATTTTCTGAACAATTTGATATATAATAAGTATAGATAATATGCCTATAATTAGTTTATTTTATGTAAAAACTAAACGCTTACACATATTTCAGGCATACAGATGTATATTCTCCAAATAACTTATTAATTTTCTAGGCCGTTTTCCGAAAGTTTTGTTTTCATATGATTTCATTTACTGTGGCAGACATAACTCAAGTTGTATTTGAGATAGCCTCATAATTTTTATTTTTTTATTTTGAAGAGGACATTTCATTGCACAACCTGTAGTATAAATATACATTAGTTCCTATAATAAAAATTTTAAAAAATGATTAAAAAAAGATTTTACTAAAATTTTTTATAAAAAAATTAAAAAACATATTTTTTACAGAAATATTTTATATAATTTAATATCAATACTACAGGTTGTAGAGTGGAATGCCCTTTTCAAAATAAAAACAAAATATGAGGCTATCTCAAACACAACTTGAGTTATGTCTGCCACAGTGAAGCCTAGTTAAATCCGTAAAAATTAACCCCCCCCCCCCCCAGTTGGGTGGGGGCCAAAACTTATGAAAAAGTCACTATAACCAACACTCATATATAAAACATAAAATAATTAGGTTTGCTTTAAAAATAAACAATTTTTTTTTTTTATGGTGGAGTGCCCCTTTAAATTTATATATTTTTTGCTTCGGATGACGAGTGCGTTGTCACATGTTGAAGGCTGTTTGCCAACGTACAAAAGTTCATTATTAGGGCAGATTGGGCAGACCTTTGTTCGTTGATTGATTAAAAATATTTTCTACTCGGCTGAACCGGATATCAATATCATTTTATTATTACGTAAAAGCATCAGAACAGACAACCGCTCTTTAACCACATTGACCTTGATTATTCTTACGTTCTACAATAAGTACATGATTTTTAGAACATCAGTAGAACACTATTGATAACATTAACAATAAAGTTTATGTTTAGCTTTCAATGTAAATTAATTATCCAGTTCTTAAAACTATTGTTACAAAATTTGTTTTGTTTAAGAAGAAATATATGCATAAAATGGTCAATTTTAGTTGTAAGATTTATACAATTTCTTTCGATATATCGAACACTGATATATAGATATTTTCAATCCGATATTTTTTTAGGTATTGATACATTAACTTGTGATATATTATACAAATTTGCCATCACTATATATAAGGGGAATCTTATTTTAATTTAAAGTATTACCACCATAACTTGCATCTTTGTATCATTATTATGTGTTTATTTTAATTTAATTTTTACATGTAGTCTCATCTTATTTAACTTTCATTTATAGAGCCTATTCTTAAATTAACTTATAACAGTTATTATTATTTTATATATGATATTTCTTTATTTGATATGTTATTTACTTTATTATATAATAATTGTTTGGATTTATTATTTCAATAACTATATAACTCATCTAACACCATTCTGTAATATTACCCTCCGTCCCTCTTCACGTTAATACAGTAGAGTCCCGGTAATTCGAGTCTTGATAATCCGAGGTTCCGTTTAATTCGAGCCACAAAAGCATTGAATGTGACCATGCATTGTGACACATTCTTGCTGCTTGAAGGATACCGATCTTTAAATTTTTGTTTGCCAATGAATCTGTCAAGAGCGTTTGTACAATAAGTCGCCGGTACAAATGCTTAACATTTTTTATAATGCCCTGATTCGAGCATTATAAGTCATGTTCGGGGGGGGGGGGGGGAATAACCGTAATGTTGTTCATATAAGTGGGATAGAGTTATGTGCTGTACAAGTGTCAATAAACAATACGATTGTTCAATTCTGTTTACAAAAGGTTTTGTCGAGACTTAACAACAGACAGAGATTGGGCAGAGCATCAATGACAAACTACGGTATCGGTACCTAGAGAATTCTCGGAAGGCAAAATTCTTGGAAACCGGTACCGAGTCTAGAATTACAATACGTGTACAAACACGTCCAGCCCCCTTTCTACCAGACAGTGACCTATTTATCCAGCGATCCCTTTCACAGCACAAGATTTTATTTTTAGTGTTGGTGTTAGTGTTTTAAAGACGTTCGAATTATCCAAGTTCTACTGTATATACAAAAATAACATCGAAACAAACTTTTCCCGGCACTGCCGTACGCCCTTGGCGTGACATCGCAGCTCGTAAACGTTGCAGTGTAGTTAAACAAAAAACTATTTATGATTTCTTTAATAAGTTTCTATTTTTTACTGTGTATAAAATTACTTTTTTACCTCAGTGTTCAATACAAAATAGTGTATATTTAATAAAACTTTAATTTTTTCGGAGATCGAGGACTATAAATAGTAGTTTTATCTTAACCTCTACATATTCCGTGTAATTCGAGTTTTTCACAATCCAAGGTACTCTCGGTCCCATTCAACTCTAAATATCGGAACTCTACTGTATTTCACTTTCTCTTGTTCTAGTTATGATAACCCCATTGGTTGTTTAGAAACTAAAGCACATGCCCACTCTTGTAGAGGGGTATAAACATGTAGCTTAACCCTATGTTAAACTGTTAAACTGATTATAAGTTGTTAGTTGTAGCTGACGTATCACTGATAATGACGACTTTGTCGTTGAAACGTGCTTGGTTATTAAACGCATCTATGTGAAAATTAGTGTATTGTTATTATTCTTGAATAATTCTTTCTCACTCGTCTAGCTCAAAGTTTATTAATGCTGCTAAAGTTTTACCCGCTGTCAAAATTTGCATGAGTATATATAAGGGCACTTTTTGAGTTCTTTTTTTTTTTGTTTTAGGTTAAATCCCTATTGATACATCTATTTCTGGAGATCTATATGTCCAATTTTAGTGCTGTTTGTTCCAAATGATCGAAAATGTTGTCATTATTATCAAAACATTATGAAAGTCAATTTTATTTCATGGGTATATTTATAAGGGCATTTATTGAGTTTTATTGGTTTTAGGTTAAATCCCTATTGATACCTATTTCTGTAGATCTACATGTCCAATTTTAGTGCTGTTTATTTTAAATGACAAAAAGTGTTGTCATTATTATCAAAACATTATGAAATGTCAATTATATT
>JAGFPH010005182.1:61367-72283 GCA_018207615.1 Philaenus spumarius
TTATTTCATGGGTTATATTTATAAGGGCACTTTTTGAGTTTTTTGGTATTAAGTTAAACCCCTATTGATACCTATTTCTTTAGATCAACCTGGCCGATATTAGGGTTTGTTTTAAATTAAAGGAAATGTTTTCATTATTATCAAAAAATGATGAAATGTCAATTAAATTTCATGCGTATATTTTTATAATGGCACTTATTGAGTTTTTTTGGTATTAGGTTAAAACCTATTGATATCTATTCTGGAGATTTACAGAGCCGATTTTAGTGCTTTTTGTTTTAAATGAAAGAAAATTCATTAACAGCTGTAGAAAAAAATTATGCTTTAAATCTAAATTAAATAAAAGCTTGGCATTTCAGCAGTTTATAACAAAAAATAAACCACTGAAAGTAAGACATTTTTAAACTACACAAGAAATTATAATTATAAGGGTGATAATGCATAGCAACCTGATAACTGGATCAAAGTCAGTATAAAACTCATCAACTACAACTGAAAAATCAGGTAAAGCTTTTATATAAACTAAATAAGAGGTTCACAACTAATACTCTAGTAATTTCTAACAAGAAAAGAACTACCGAAAGTAAGGAAAGTTCTTACTAGTTAATTATGGTGAAGAATATATAGTAGAAACAGCTACCAATGCGAGAAAGCTCCAATCGAAACATGTGATAACCTCATTATAATTTGTGTGCACAATCTCCTCAGAGATGCTTATTTAGAAATCCTAAGTCAACCTTTTTATGAATTTGATCATGAAGTATTTTACCCCAAACCATTGCCACGATTAGCATATTTCTCCCAAGATGAAGAGTTGAAGTGCGAGATAGGTTCAAGGTTACAATTATTATAAACAAATTAAGGAATGTCTTTTTTATTAATAAGGTCACTTTTAGATTTTTTGTTTGTTTTAGGTTAAAACCATATTGATAAATATTTCTGGAGTTCTGCGTGACTGATTTTCGTGTCGTTGATTTTAAATGAAATAAAATGTCATTATTATAAACAAATTATTAAATGTAATTTTTTCCATTATTGGACACTTTAGAGTTTTTTTGTTGTTTTAAATTAAAACCCTAATGCTACCTATATCTGGAGATCTACCGTTCCGATTTTTTTTATACGAAAGAGAATATTGTCTTTGTTATCAAAAATTTATGAAAAGTAATTTGTATTTCATTCACTAAAATTTGTAGGTCATTCGTACGCTTATAAGGTATATAAGGGTGCTTTTGGAGTTTTTTGGTTCTATATTAAAAACCTATTGATACCTATTTCTGGAAATCTACCTGGTCGATGTTGGTGCGGTTAGAATTAAATGAAAGAAAATGTTGACATTATTATAAAACAATTAAGAAAGGTAATTTTTATTTCATCGGTATATTTATAAGGGCACTTTCAGATTTTTGTTTTAAATGAAAACTTCTTTAGGCGCGTTGAGCACTTTTTTGAATTGAGAAAAATTATTGAACTCGCGTCCGTCATCGAACGGACACACTTTTTTTTAGGGCTCCGTCACATCTCCGCAATTATTTAAGGTTCTGTCGCATCTCTGCAATTATTTAAGGCTCCATCGCATTTCTGCAATTATTTGAAACTCCGTCGCATATCCACAATTATGTAAGGCTCCACCGCATCTCCACAAATATTTAATTCTACGTAGCATGTCCGCAATTATTTAAGACACAGTTGTATTCCCGCATTTATTTAAGGCTCCAACGCATATCCGCAATTATTTAAGGCTCCATCGGATCTCCACAATTATTTAACGCTCCGTCGCGTATCCACAATTACTTACAGCTACATCGCAACTCCGCAAATATTGAAGGATATGTCGCATCTCTGCAATTATTTAAGGCTCCATCGCATTTCCGCAATTATTTGAAGCTCCGTGCATATCCACAATTATCTAAGGCTCCATCGCATCTCCACAAATATTTAAGGCTACGTAGCATGTCCGCAATTATTTAAGACACAGTTGTATTCCCGCATTTATTTAAGGCTCCAACGCATATCCGCAATTATTTAAGGCTCCATCGGATCTCCACAATTATTTAACGCTCCATCGCGTATTCACAATTTTACTTACAGTTACATCGCAACTCCGCAAATATTGAAGGATATGTCGCATCTCCGTAATTATTTAAGACACAGTCACATCCCCGCATATATTTAAGGCTCCGACGCATATCCGCAATTATTAAAGGCTCCGTCGCCTCTGCGCAATTATTTAAGGCTCTATTGCATCTCCACAATTGTTTAAGGCTCTATCTTATCTCCACATTTATTTAAGGCTCCATCGCATCTCCGCAAATATTTAAGGCTCCACAGCATCTCCGTAATTATTTAAGGCTCCATTACAACATTAATACATTGATTAAAAAAATACTTCTTAATAACCCGAAAATAAAATTAACTATATGAAGCTAGAAATCTAAAAAGTTTTCACTTCTGACGGCAGTCCCACTGACTGTCTGTTTTAAAAAAAAAAATTTTCGGTTAAAACCCTATTGATATATATTTCTGAAGATCTATCTGGTCAATTTTAGTGTGGTTTATTTTAAATGAAAGAAAATGTTGTCATACATATAAAAAATATATTAAATGTCATTTTTATTTCATCAGGTCATTTATAAGGGCACTTTATGAGTTTTGTTGGTTTTAGGTTAAAACCCTTTTGATTTGATACCTATTTCTGGAGATCTACCTGGCCAAATTTAGTGGTGTTTATTAAAAAAAAAGGAATATTGTCATTATTATCAAAATGTTATGAAAAGTAATTTGTATTTCATCGGTATAATTATAAATTAACTTTTTGGGGTTTTTTTGGTTCTAGATTAAAACACTTACTTACACTACATATTTCTGAAGATTTACCATGCCCATTTTAGTTCTGTTTATTTGAAATAAAAAGAGAATATTGTTATTATTATTAAAAAGTTATGAAAAGTAATTTGTACTTTATAGGACACTTTTTGGGGGTGTTTTGGTTCTATATTAAAACCCTATTGATACCTAACTATTTCTGGAGATCTATGTAACCGATTTTCGTGCAGTTTGTTTTAAATGAAAGAAAATGTCATTATTATCAAAAGTTTAAGAATTGTCATTTTTATTTTATTGGTTTATTTATAAGGACTATTTTTGAGTTTGTTTGATTTTATTTTAAAACTCTATTGATACCTATTACTGGAGATCTGCCGGGCAGACGTTAGTGTGTTTTCTTTTAAATGAAAGAAAATGATGGAATTATTATTTTTTTTTAGTATGATAGGATTGATACCTATTTCTTGAGATTCATTTTGCCCTAGGACATTTTTCCTCTCAGGGGGGTCTTTTTTCGCTAGTTGTATAATAAGCTTGCTAAAAAGAATGATTGTAACCTTCATTATACAATAAAGCTTTATTATTATTATTATTGTGGCTTTGGTCAAATTGCAGAACTAAATTGTAATTTGCATATCTAAAAGTACTTTTGTCAACTACAAGAACTATATCACAAATTGCATATTTATTAATGTTGTTGTCAACTGCCATACGAACCCGTTTGTTCTGAATGATAAGTTTTTATAATTAAAAGTCACTCAAAGTTCAATAATTTTGTAATTTGAAAAGACCTACTAGTACATATAAAGCAATAAATATAGTTCTTATTGAACATTAATAATTATTAGCTAAGCTTGGAAGAAAAATCTTTTGAATAGTAAAAGAATAACAGAAATGTTTGTGGTACAAAAACTAGAAATAGATGTGTTTTAAAATTTCTAGATTTTAAACTATGTAATTTATACAGAGAGGGAAGATTGTTTTTTAATACAACTTTATTTTGTTTCCAGATGAGAAACCATACATATATTGCAACACGGATTTAGAAAAACAGTACGAGTTCACACTTACCAAAACACTGAGCATCACTAATCGTCGTAACTTCTTCAAAGGAATAACTTTCTTCCTCACTCCGTCAGTGGTTCCACGTCGTCATGCCTTTAGAGAGATCATCGAATATGCTGGAGGCAAAGTGGACAGACAGAGGCGATCTTTACGTTTCATGCAAGATCAAGAGACTAACACCTACTTCGTCATTGCTGCACCTCAAGACTATTACCTGATTTTTGATGTAATCCGCTCAAATTTTCGTAAGTAATACAACTAACTCTTTAGATACATTTACTGTAGTAAATTAATATACAATAGAACCTCGATTATCCGAGCATCGGTTAATAAATATTAGTTAACTGAATTGATTTTGATAATGAATTCATAGTTTGAGATGATTTCTCAATAAGTAAATTTATAATAAATACTTTTGTGTTAGATTGAACAGAAAGAACACAAAACAGTAGTTTGCCGCGATGATATGGGTTACGTTTAGCGGACGGGTAGTATAGTAAATGACGAAGCAGTTTTGTTTCTGTTACACCCTCCCCTCCTCGCGGCATCGTATTTATGACTCACATACTTTCCCACGAGTTGTTTCTTCCCCTTGCTACTGTATTTTGTTTGTTTTTTTGTTTTCAGTCGGTGTTAAACTTGGTGTATGAGAGTGTAATTATGAGTGGAAAGCGAATGTGCGTTGTTTTATCTTTAAATAAAAAATGGGAAGCAATTAAACTATTAGATGGAGGTGATTCAATAAGAAAAGTGGGAAGTGATTTAGGGGTTGGAGAAGTAACTGTCGGGGATTGGAGACGAAATAGATCGGAAATTGAAAAGTTGGTATCTCAATGGTCTTCAAATAAAGATGAGATAATAAAGAGAGACAATTAATTACAAAAAGCTTATGTATAGTTTTATTTATCTATAAACTATAAATATAAATGTTTGCAATTTAAGGATTTTAATTTGTACTTTTCATAAATAATGTAAATGTCTCTTTAAATTTTTGTTTTTATTACAATAGCTTACAGTATCAAATTTAATTCATTTGAGTACATTATCAAACCTTCTTTGTTTATTTAAAACTATGTATATTATTTAAAGCCAAATCAAATATATTTTGAAGTAGCCTAAGTATGGCTACAAACTGCCTATAACGACATAAATACCGCAGGAACTCGATACCAATGGATTACCTCGGATAGTCGAGGTTCTACTGCAGTAGGAATGAAATAGTTATGAGCTATTATGTTTACCACAGTTTCCGATAAAGCTGGCTATGTTGTCATTTAAAATGCACAGTTTCAGTTTTTCTTACGATATTGAAAAAAATTTAAATAGGGAATGGGCATAATTTAACTTTTACTTTACTTTGAGTATTTTTTTATTTAAGAAAAATATTGTGCTACGATCTCTAGTATGGGTTTCAGATAATAATAAGAACAAATATTTAAAACAAAAGTATGTCCTTGATAAAAGTCGTGTACTCTCTGTATAAGGACTAATCTAATACCGCGACTATTCGACTCAGGGTTAACCGACTATACCAATTCCTTGACTGTTTTAACAAATTGTACATGGATGTACTATGGTGAGCTGATTGTTGCCTAGCGGGATACTAAGCAGGGTAAAGGAAAAGACCAGCCCTACCATTGTTATGATGGTATATTTTCTATTTAAATTTAATTGCCATTCACCCTGACCACACTTTTAACTTTCAGTCTACCAACCAGTGGCGGTTCGCGTATAGTCACTGTGGTACTGCAGCACCCCTATTTCCACTTGATATTTTCGATAACATGTGATATAATGAATCCTTCTTTCTTTATTCTTGTACAATATGTAATCCTTAAGCTTAATACCAGAAGCCATCCCATAGTTTATGAAAAAGATACAAAGCCACACCAGGCTGTGAGGGGAGAGAGAGAGAGAGAGAGAGAGCACTGTCACTCATGCAGTGCTGACTCTAGCTTGCTGGTGGAAAGTAGTTTTTTTACTTCACGTTGTAACGAGGCTATGATTTCAGAAGGAAAAAATGTATTTCCTAGACATTTATCAGACAGGGTGAAGTTACAGATTTACATTGCACTAGCAGAACATGGCACTTTTTTTATTGTTAAAGTAATAAAAAAAATTTTTAGTGTAAATTGATCTTTTTGTGCAAATTAAAACAAGAAGAATAGATTTAATTTTAAAATGAATAGATTAAGCTTGACCTGTAACAATTTAGGTTAAAGTTGTAAGATTGTTGAATTAAGGTTAAATAAATAAATAAAAAAAGAGTTAAACTAAAGCTTCAAGATTAAAAGTAAAGGGTAGGGAAAATGCATAGGACATGAGTCGGTTCAATATTTCATAAAGGCAGACAAAATTTTAAAAGTAAATTTAATTATTAATTTGAATAAATGTAAAAGGCAGACAAGTATTAAAAGTAATTATTATATTCAATCTATATGTGAGTTTGAAGAATGAACAGTTTATGCAATGACTTTAAGACGCGGAAAGTATAGGCTACGAGTTTTAAGACGCATTTAGAAAAGCAACGTCCACACCAGTCTAGACGAGATAAGAAGCGAACACCTGCAAGCTATTTCCTAGAAAAATGCTCTACGTGCTTTTCAACATGCAAGATCCAGAAGGAAAGCATAGCTAGCAACCAAAAGATATGACGCAACTTTGAACATCTGTAGGTGGTCAGACGTTTCTGAGCGGTGGAGAAAGACGCTAACGTCACTTGTCAACTAGAGTCCAAGCGGTGAAGATGCTTGAAGTGTTGCGCGCTACGCATTAAAAAAAGGTTTAAATATGTAACATTTATTTAATCAACATTGATTTATTGTTAATCAAGTCGTAAAGGATGTTGTTTTTTGTGAGTTATTGAAGAACTGATTTGAATTTTACGAGAACTAATAATTATCATGGACAATGGTGAACACTACGATCGGCGAACTTTTCTAAATAAATAATGTGATAGTAAATCGAACATGAACTAGGCTACGGAAGTGTTGTTGCGCGTGCGAGTGGGGCTTTCTTTTTCTTTTTTAAATTAATTAGTTTATGTGTCTGCCTTTTACGTAAGTATTAAATATCTATATGTACCATATATATATTTTTTTATTTAGATTGATTGATTTATGTTATTTGTTTGGCTACATTTTTAATCAAAGTGATTTATAAGATTGTAAAAATTCTTTTTGTAACTCGATATAAAAGAACCATGCAGGGCTAAAGCGGCCAATAAAAAATTAGTTGTTATGAGAACCATTAGAGTTTAATTTCACTATCCTATATTCCAGCGAGTATTTGTTCAGGAACTCCACGATCCTGAGATGTAAGTTGTAAAAAGACAACAGGTAAAGAAAACTGGTATAGGCTTAACCTAAAAACAATATTTTATTATGTAATTATTTTTAACAAGTTATATTAAATTCATTTTTCATTTTACATTTTTATATTTTTATAACGCCTAACGTTATAAAATGGCGCCCAACGTGGGGCCTGAAATAACGAAAGCTGGAATTGGATTTTGAGGTTGAATTGGATGGTGAAACATAGCAACTGATTTTTGTTTGAAATAAATTAAAAAAAAATAATATTGCGATTTTGTTTAAACAAATTAAGGGAAAGTATATTTTATTAAAATGGATAATACAGAAAATTTTAATGACAGGTTTGGCACTGGATCAGTCAATAGAAAATGAGGTTAAGAAAGATGATACAAGCCTAGACTTAGAAAATCTTGATAAAATTGTAGATCCTGTTGTAGGTATAAAATCTAAAATGAATATTAATGTAATGTTTAGTTTTATAAAAGAATTTAAGGAATTTATAAATTTAAAGTTTGATCAAAATAAACAAGAAAATAAAGAAAGAAATGACAATTTGAATTTAAAATTGGATGAATTTAATCAAGAAATAAGAGAAAATTTTGAAAGGTTAGATGGAAAATTGGATGAATTTAATCAAGAAATTAAAGAAAATTTTGAAAGGTTAGGTAAAAAATTGGAAGGACTTAATGGTAATATTGTTGATTTAAATCAAGATGTGGTTATAATGTGTCAAAAGTTTGGGAGTTCAAATGTTGATGAAAAGGTTATTGAGAAGGCTAATAATGAAGGTAATTTTGTTCAAGTGAATAATCAATTTGTAGAGGTGACTAGTGATGTTAAACAAGTTAATGGTAATGTTGAAGAATTAAATGAAAATAATGTTTTTAAGGCTGGAAAAGAGATTGAAGGTTATGTCTTTGAGAAGGTTGATTTATATGCTAACGATTTTGAAATGAATTTAATTAATGGACAGGATTTGAATTTTAAAGGTAAAGTTAATAAAACATTGTACGAGACATATGATAAGAATAGGCCTAGGCTTATGAAATATTGTTTGAAATTAATGAAAAAGATGTTCAAGGCAAATAATAAAAGGCAAAAGTTAAAGATGGAATATGAGTTGAGATATTTAAAAATTGATGTTAAAAAGGGGGTAGTGGATATAATGAAAAGTAGGCTAGGCCTACATATTTTGAAGTTGCCGGCTAGAAGGCGTAAAAAGACTACACGTAAGAGTGGTGGTGCTAATGTAAAATTTAGACAAAGTAGCCTAGGATAAGTTGTTTGTTTTTTTTTTTTAGTAAAATTAGTGATAAATATGGTAAGGAAGTTTGATTCTATGGTGTACTAAGTTGAATTTAAATAAATAATTTGTTTCTAAATAATAATAAAGGCAATTTTAAATTAATACATTTTTTGTTAAACAAAGAGATGAATAAATTTTTTTTAAGGAAGTTAATAAGTTTTTAATTTTAAATAACGAGTTTGAAAGGGGGTTAAGATTTTTGATTGTAATTAATAAAAGGTAGTAGATAGTTAAAAGGTTTTGTCCGAAAGAGGATCATTAAGAATTTTAATAGAGTTGAACTGAAAAATAGTCTACGTCACGTCATCAAAAGAAATTAAATGGAAGCAAAATAAATCTGTAAGAAATTAATTGGAGGTTATGTCTGCGAAGTTAATTATGGTCGTCAGTAGTAAGAAGTTGGAAGTTATGTTTACGAAAGGGAATTAATGTCGTCGTTATGTGAGAAGTTTAAGGTTATGTCTACGTTGTGGAAATGAATCGTCGTTATGGAATAATTATATGGTGTCTACGTGTTTTTTGAAGAAGAGGTCTGCGAATAGGAAGTTTTATGATTATGTATCTGCGAGTTTTGAAGGTGAATCGTCGTTAATTTATGAAGAGGTTGAAGTTAATTTGAGGTTAGATAATTTTGCTGAAATGAAATGGATATTTGAAGGATAGAACTGTTAGTTTGAAGACAAATAAAATCGACAAGGACTCTCAAGTTGGTATATACAGAAATTTAAAGTTAAAGGTTAAAAGAAATGTTATTTAAGAAAGAAAATTGATTAAAGAAAGTTTAAATGGTTATTGGTTGACTAATTTAAAGAAGAGTTAGTGAAAATTTTGAAGTATAGGCTAGGCCTAATAAAGTTAAAATTGCCTGAAAATACAAATTTTAAATAGTTTTGAGAATAATGAAACAAATTAGTTGATTTAAAGAAGATTAGTTCATGTTGTAGAGTAAGTTAAATATTTTGAAAAATTATGCAATTGATAATGTTATGATTTGTAAGTTAGTTTCAAGTTGAAGTTAAATGTAAGTGTAAATATTTTAGTGATAATAATAATGTTTGGATGAAAGGTTTTCATTCAACCAACAGAAGAGCAAAACACCAGAGGATTATAGGTAATGCTTGAGGGGGTTGATGAGTTAGAAGGTGTATGTCGGGTCTGTGTTGAATTAAGTAGACATAGATATCAACTGGCACATATCCAAAGACAAGTCATCCTCATAAACAGCATAAGTGTCCTGCCAGTTACTAGAAGAGAACAAGAAAGAAGGATGCCAGAAGGGTAGTCAAAAAGAGATTGTTGAATGAAACTAAATGTTATATTTTACTACATTACGCAAAACAACTCTACGCCAAGATAGGTAACTGTTTAGGTTAGATGTATAAATAATAGTAACGTAGACTAGTGAGTATATTATGTTGATAGTATATGATATTGTAATGTTTATATTATGAGAAAAGTATACATAATTTAATTTATGTGAACCTGCATGGTCAGGATGTAGTCAGGCATGATTCAATATATCATTGTTATGGGTCAAAGAGATAATAACGTTGAACCATGTCTGATGATTTCAAAGTAAGGTGTCTTTTAAAAAACGGCCAAGTAACCAGTGTTCATCCGCCAAGGTGAACTCTGGTGATATATGTTTGTAGGTATCATAAACCTTCGTAGATTTAGGATAATGGTTTAGTGGTATACATTATCAACATAAGGTATAATAATAATTTTGTATTGTTCTTATAAAATGACAAGACAGATGCAATGCCAAATAAGAAGTTTCTTTGAACAAGAAGGGGGTGGGTAGTTTTGAATAAAGCGTTGAAGTAATTTTTTTTATTTATATAATTTGTTGTGTGAATGAAAGTGTGAATGATATTTGAATTTTGATATTGTGTAATTTGAATTATTCAATATTGTTATTAAAGTAGGCCTAATTATAAAAAGCTTTTTTCTTTGAAATGTTATTTAAAATCATGAAGAAGTATGGATGTTTGTGAAAAAGGTTTATTGATTAAAGAAGAGTTATTTTTTGATTTTGTATTTTAATGTTATGAGTTGATATGTAAAATGTTGAAACTAATTTGAATATTTTTGTTATAGATGGTACTTTGTTTATTTGAAGGTGGACAAATCAATTCATCTTCTGTGCATTGTTTGATAAAAAATTTTTTTTGGACTTTGATTTTTTTTGGAATTTTGATTTTTTGGGATTTTGAATTTTGGGATTTTTATTATTTTTTTTTTTTTAAGTCATAGTAAATAGTAAATGTTTGTTCATGAAGGTAAATTTCAAGAAATTTTCTTCATGAACAAAGGGGGTTTTTGTAAGATTGTAGAATTAAGGTTAAATAAAGAAATAAAAAAGAGTTAAACTAAAGCTTCAAGATTAAAAGTAAAGGGTAGGG
>JAGFPH010005182.1:72683-84175 GCA_018207615.1 Philaenus spumarius
CCATTATCGAGACCTATTTCAGTACTGAAATAGGTCTCGATAATGGAGGAACTCCGAAACGCGTCGACAAACTTTAGTGAAAGTGTTACGTTAGGATTGGCAGAAAATTGTACTAAAACTTATTTCATGGATCCTAGCAGATATAATTTGTATAATAACTTTATAGACAGTCTTTGTGAAATTAAATAAAAATTTTATAACTTTAATACTTTTTGAAAATTTAAGAATTTTGGGAGTAGACAAGGTACAAATTTTTACATGATGCATTGTAAAATATGAAAAAAATGTCAATTAGTGTTGTAAACGGTGTATATATATTTGAAATACTGCAGTGCCTATTTGCAGTGTTTAATAATATGATCCATGCCTATCTGAAATAAATGTTGAAATATTTAGTAGTACATTGATAGGAGTTGTTACACTGGTCAAATAATCAAGCCTGAGTTTATATAAGATTCATTTTCAGACTCTAGTCAGTAGGTGGGGTAGGCAAGAATAGGTTTTAACTGAGCATATGATATTTAATATTATTAAAGGAGTGCCTTGAATTCAAGCCTAGCTATAGAGGTTTAAACACTG
Source organism: Philaenus spumarius (assembly GCA_018207615.1). NCBI lineage: Eukaryota > Metazoa > Arthropoda > Insecta > Hemiptera > Aphrophoridae > Philaenus > Philaenus spumarius. The sequence goes on from JAGFPH010005182.1 coordinate 73,263, forward strand.
AAGGCATATAACTTAATATTTTGCATTTGAAAGGTCGATGATTTTAGCAAATTAGGTTAAAGTTAAAATGTATAGTCTTCCACTGATTTTAAAATGTCTAATTCTCATTACCTACTTTATAAAAATGTTAAATTAAAATATGTTTTTTCTAAATCAAAGATCTTTGATTAAACCACCTACTCCAATTACCATACAAAAATATAGTTGTAGTTTTATATTTAAAAATGTTTATTGTGGTAAAGTAAGAGCTATGTAAATTTAAAATGTTTATTTGTTTTTAATTTAAAACCTGGGCTCAAGAATGTTTTTTCTTGGTTTAGGCAAGGCTGTCAGTTTGAAGTTGTTTTCCTTATTAAAATCTAGTATTTTAAAAATTTTGTATTATTTTGTAATACACTTGTTTTTTGTTTTTGTTCTGGAACACTGTTATGTAAATTTAAATTTAATGATTTAATTTTAGTATTATTTAAGAATATTGTTTGTATACTATTAAAAGTTTTGCTATACAAATGAAGGTTTATTGTACTTTTTTAAACCGTTAGTATTTAGTGGGTATACAAATTATACAGTTTCAAGTAAATCTAACTTAACATTAGTTTTCATACCTATGATGACAATGACCATTATATCAAAATGCATTCAAGTATGACATTTATCCTGTGCATCTGCTGTTTGCAAATATACAATTTTTATTGCAGGTGTCACAATCTTCATCCATATTATATTGTAATACAATTTCCATATTAATATATTTATGATTCTTCAATAGGCCTGCACTAATATACAGAGTGCCTACCAGTCGCCTAAAGCCACAAAAGTTCCCAAAAAGTCATAATTTGTTTTCTTAAGCCACCGTTTTTTTCCTGCCTGAAATTGAATTTCCCACGCCTTACAGATTTTACTGCATCATACGTATCACCCATGTAAAACGTGTGGCAACTGTTTCAAAGTTCAAATCTATTTAAAGATTTGGTTCAATTCATCTAAGTTCACTTTATAGAGCCATTTATTTGTTTGATACATATAATAACTAGAAGAGGTTCTGCGAATCTAATAAAGCAGTTCTTAAACTATTAACTAGCTATCGAGCTTCTCTGGTACGGGAGAGGGGAGAAACAAATCTTTTGATACATGGATTCGGATTATTAAGTATCTAGCCAGTATTATCCATAGATTTTTATAGATGTACATTTTCCTAAAACAACGATATTTATTTTGATTTGCCTGAAAATAAGAACTCCAAATTACTATTTTTGGAATATGTAGAATTTTCCTAAATAAATAAAATATACAAATATTAAGTTTAAGTTAATTTTGTACAACCATCCCACCACATACAATTTGGTTTTCACAAGTTGACAAAAGTATTCTAATTCCATTAAGCCTTTTTTATAAAATAAAACTTGAAAAAAGTTTCTATATTAAAGACCACTAAAGAATACCGTTGCTAGGCGGCCAATAGGATGGGCGCGCAGCGTTGCCATACTACTAGTCTCAAACACTCCTGGTATTTACCGCTCGAGGCTTGAGTTTAAAGAATTATAAATGCGTTGAATCAGCCCCGTTCAGTTAGAAGCATGGGAAGAACGTGACAACATCGCACTAAGGCGATTGGAGCGTTCAAGGTCTCAGTGTACACAAGCCTGTCCCTCAACGGTATTCTTTCGTGGTCTTTACTGTATATACTTGGTTTGCTCATTCAGTACAATTACCAAAGGTCATATTTTTATCTTCCTCCACTTCTTAACTGTGGAGGAACTAACTTGTGGACACACAAAAATGATTACATCTATTTAGAAAACTTTTACAAAAAGTATGATAAGGATCTAAAATACGTTTACACATTAAGACAGTTCAGTTGGAAATGAAATAAGTGGCATAAATAGGTGTGTACTGCACAGTATCTACTTTAGCCCAGTCAATAAATGGTTTGTGTTGGAACTAATTAGTGAAAAGCTGATTATTTCATGGATGTTAGTTGACCGTACAGTATGTAAAAAAAGTCCGTCCGTCCCACTTTAATTTTTTTGCTTGTTAAAACAAACAAATACCTTTTGGGGAACGATACTAACTTAACCCTAAGTATCTTTTGAAGTTATCGTAAATTTGAAGTAAATTTTGAGTTGCCCCCAAAATCCCCCATTTTTGCGGATTTTCAAAATTTTAAATATTACCAAAAGAGACCACTTCTTCATTTAATATCATTTCTTCAAGAGTCGTTTCAGTTTTTAAATCACCAAAGGTGAAATTAAAACTCCAAAAGTCATAGACGCCAGGTTTCAAGAATGAGTTGTATTCAAAACTTTGACAAGCTGCCATTTTGGATAGAAACACGTTAGAGACCTCCAACCTCCACCATTCGCCTATTTTTTAAAGCTCTTTAAAATGAGGGGTCACTCAAAAGGGGTTTACATTTGAAAATTTTGAGTTGCCCCCAAAATTTTTGGGGGATATTCAAAATTTCCAATAACGTCAAAAGATACTTTGGGTTAAGTTAGTATCGTTCCAGAAAATATATTTGTTTGTTTTAACAAGCAAAAAAATTAAGGGGGGGGGGCGGAATTTTTTTACACACAGTATAAGGAATATTTTCTAAAAGTCCCCGCCCCTCCCCCTCTTGCTTCCCCACCTACCATCCATTAAATTCACTTTTGAAAGACTTATTTTGTCAATATCTAAGAGATAAAAAGCTATAGAGTCATATTAATTATTGTAATCCTTATAATATTCTCTATTAAAAATGTTCATATCGGTTAAGCTATAAAATAATTATTTTCCGTGTATTTTTAAATTTAATGTTAAAATTTTAACTTTTCTAATACAATAATTACAAGTTTAGCTATTTTTTATTAATATGAGACAAGTTATAAAAAAATTGCTCAAATAAAACTTGTAGGGTATTTTGCAATCTTTAAAATGATATAAGTTTTATAAAATGTTAAGAGCAGCCAGTTGACATACTCGGCCTGACAAAGGGAGAGCGGGGCGCACGAGTCCTCACAGGCCAGATCAGCGCGTTGGCATATCAGTGGTCAACCTGCAGCAAAGGCCCATTGTTTGGTCTTTTATTTGTACAGCTGGTCTAATTGTATTACGATGGTAAAATTGACGTAATCATTTATTTTATTTTTTCATTTATTTTCCGTTATTTATCATTGCACTGATAAACACACAATATGATTTCTTTTAGCCAAGTCAACAAAGGTAAAAAAATAGGTCTTTGTTGGATGTAATTAGTGAAAAGCTGAAATTTTGTTTGTGAAATTGTTAATGTTGTGAAATTGTTAATTAGGAGAGCTAGTTTTGGTTCGGGGGATTATTCCTAACCCTAAGTTATTAGGACCGTTCCATTATCCACCACCTATGGACCCACCGTGTCCCGGACTGGCTAAAACCGGCAGGTGTCAAACAGCATAACATGTTTTGTTTACTGTCAATTTATTAATACACTGATTTATTAATACTGTTGCTCTTGGGCCTGAGAACCAAGCAATTTAATTTTGCAAACCGGTAACTGGACGATTACATGGAAAAGTGTATTGTAGTATTTCCAAAATCATCCATAAGTTGAACGACAAAAGGAAGCTTATGCTGTTTTAATGAGTAAATACAGTACATGTAGCAAACTGCGTTAAAAAACTTTAATACAAACACTAAAATTACAGTACCATTAAAACATTAACTTATTGTATTAAAAACACGCAACAATAAAGTGTCAACATTAATGTGGGAGGGGGGGGGACAACTATCTGATCACAACTACGTAAATGTCTCGTCAGGCTATACGATTGAGTCTTGCCACGCTTTTTTTATTGTCCGAGCACTTTCCCAGCAAGGTTTATTTTGCGGTTTGATTCTGAGGAGGGAGAAAATAGGCAGCCCGGAATCAAAGGAAAGGGGGAATTCTAACATTTTTCGAGTTCTGAGAAAACTGAATTCAAAGTTTGACATTGATATTTTGGTGATTTATGATGTTACAACCGAGTGGTTAAATATTTATTGTCGCTAAAACAGGGGTTTATAATAATGTAAAAGATAACGATTTGATCGGACATTAAAAAAAATGGTGCTATGTCCGAGTTGACGTACCCCAAGGTTGTTAGAGTACAAAGGTTGACGCATACCCGCCTCACCCAGCAGTCCACAATTCCTGCTAGCGGACGGGTGTTTTGACGTCATTCAGTGATCTTGCACAGCCACCTGCTAATTGTTCCCTCGCCCGCCATTTTAGTATTTCAGTAGAATCACTCGTACCATGAGGTTGTATTTTGGTGCAGTGAGCACTGTTATTAAGTCTTATTTTAGCTGAAGTTTTCTTACTGTATTCATTCCATATTCGAGAAGTGTAATCACTTACAAATAAATGCAAAACGACAAAAAATAATACAAACTAAATATTCACTGTCTATATTAAAACACAGATATGCACTGTCATCATCTTTATAAATGCATTATTGTTAATAACCAGGGAAAATATAATAATTTAAAACTACATTAATAAGCTACGATTCAAACGAATATTGTAAATATAAAATAAAAACAAAACTAAATGTAAAAATACGTTTGCGATAAATTAAAAGAGTGTTTTAAGGAAGTGATATTTTTTTATTACTATGAACTAACTTAATATATTAGCTTGGAAAGTGCATGTTATAAATAAATTTATTTATAACATTCATGTACCATATAAAATTTTTAAAGTTACATGGTATGTAAAGCCAAGGAAAAAATAATCAAGGTATGTACAAGGTTCATTTACAAAAATAATTGTACACAGCAGAATTTTTTTCTTGCTGTCTGTTAAAAAGGAGCTAAATATATAATAATGCTTAACAATAGTAGTCTACTAAAACAACAGTAGGATTGCAACAAATTACTCAGTACATTCTGGCAAAAGTAAACAATTAAATCCAGTATTGTTTGTGTTTCAGCATAAACATTTAATTTAAGCACAGTTTTTATATTTTCTTATGAGCTACTTAGATATTTAAAAAAAGAAGAATATTCCTCATCTTCCACAATTAGGCAACAAACTACGAAAATAAAAAATCGTTTGTGATAAGTGAATATTGTTTGCATTACTATTATGTACACATGCATGATAGTCTTTCTACAACAAAAAAAAAAAAAAACAGTAGGTAGTTGAATGTTTATACATTTTGTATTTACTGCAGTTATACGAGTAAAGATATAAATTAATAAAGGAAATAGAGACATGATACTATAACAACAAACATGTTACATTGTACAAGGCTATTACAACAACAAACATCCAAACATGTACAACAAACAATATACAATGTGAACTGTGTGAGCAGATGCAGAGCATTGCTTATTATCGGCGGGCTGGTCACTAAGTGACGTCACTGCACGTGGCTGGCTTGAACCACGAAAACGGTCTAATGCATCAACCTTGGACGTACCCGAGGCCGTTAAAACCAAGTTCAACTGTATTAATTGAAGAACAGAGCTCTGCCGACACCAGTGACATGGGAAGTGAAAGACTCTCTGTGTCAACAACTCCAAGTTACCATGAGTTTGAGTTATTATAGCTTTATGAAATTTGTGACCCAAATTAGTTTAGCAGTATACCAATAAAATCATATTTTCCTTAAAACATTATTAGATGCTACAACAAATTAATTATTTTTGTAACATTTAAAAAATGTTCTCTCTCTATAATTTCTAGAAAGTAGTATTATCTGTGAAGACATAGTCACTGAAAATTTCTTTGAAAGAAGAAAGAAAAAGGTTTATGCATGCAAAAATCACCTAAATTATCTATTAAACCAATGTAGCAGTTAACCAATAACTCCTGATTGAGTCCAATGATGTATATAGATCACGTTTAGCAAATTATAAAGAAAACGTGTGCTGAACTAAATATTTATTCAAGCATCACCGATGCTTAAATACCTATACAACAAACTTAAACAAATTAAATAATTACTACACCCAAATATTTATGCAGGCTATCTTTACCATATCAGGACTATAGATCTCCTTTATGTTCCTACAATTACTTTCCAAAGCCCTATATAACCAATCTAACAATTCCTAATACCTTTTTCTTTTTTTTTTTGTAAAAACTAAAAACACGGCCGATGCACCATTTTGTTAGAGTCGTTACGTTCTTATGATTAGCTCAGGTGGTTGAGTAATTTATTACATAAAGGCCATTTGTATATTGATCTATTAACACGTACATTTATAACCCAGCAATATTTATGATTTACAATTCCTATTGATAGTTCTACTATTATAACAATGCAATTTATCCACACAAGCATTTACATTTATAACATCGTCAATCGTATTACCCTTAATCAATTAATTAAGTCCCAAGATGAAGCATTCTAAATATACCGGCAACTGTGATTAAATCCAACTATATAAATCACGACGACTATTATCTCAATACAACAATGAATGATCACAATATCGGTTTGCTCACCTCTCTGTTTAGTAGTTTGATTCCCAGCCTGGCTATGCCCGACTTCCAGAATATGCATCTTGCCGATCTCCGTGAGCTGTCCACTCGATTCTCTGATGAGCAGCGCCTCTGGCTGACCCCGGAGCGTCTTTAAAACCACTAGCCTTGTTTGTAAGTCAGGTTGGGAATTTATATAATCTACCAGGTTAATGCACTGTAGGCATATGCTAGTGTCAGCCCTTGCAACATTTTTTTATATGTTTCGCAACTACCTTCTACTTTCTATGTTCTGTCTTGGGTCATGTAAATTTTACATTCGATAGCTTTTATTTTACAATAGCATTATAGAGAAGATAACTAATGTATATACAAAATTATTCCTAACAGTGTAAACAAAAATATTTACAGATAAAAATGAAAAGGGCATTGAAAAGAAACAACACACAATATTGAAAACTAGGTACAGTATAATTTATATTCATGATATATAGACAGAAAAGTCTTACTTGCTAAATACCATATATATACAAGTGGAAATTCTAGGACTGTTGCTTACAAAACTTGACATCAGTTGTCTTAAATAATACATTGATTGTTTTTATTCCTATATTTTTAATTTTTACAATTACTAAGTTTAATGTTAAATTTATAGTTTAAGCTTCCAATACCCTAAACTGAGACAGTAACTAGTTATCTCACGTAACTACCATTCTATCATATAGGTGTCATATCTCACGCAACTACCATTTTATTATATAGGTGTCATCTCAACACATAACTACCTTTACAGCAAACATTATACTCCATTCTGTACATGGAGGTATTCAAAGTTGAACCATATGAAAGAAGAAGATAAGAAAAGTGGCAAAAGTATTTATTTACGTGACAAAATTTAAATATTTATAACTAACTCTGAATTTTTTGTGAAATATTTAAGAACTTTTAATAGCTAAACTTTCATTAACTTATACATATACAAACAAATAATATATTGCATATATTATGTATTTCTGAATACTTTGTTGAAATCAAGTTATAATATGTGTCAATATAATATTTTGAATTTAGGGCAAAAGGGCTTAAGTCAGAAATTGTTAACGAATTGTTATTGTATGAATAATATATATATTGTTTGTGATTTAATGGTTACGCTGTCAAACATCAATGGTAAAAAAGTCGAAGTTATATAAAAAACAAATTTTCATGATTTGTTTTTTATAAATATATGTAGAAAAAAAAAAACACATACATATTTATAATCTTATAAAAATTATGCAAAACATCCCAAGCCGGAGACCAGGTAACTAGTCATATCCCGTCAGCTTGGAAGCGAGCCAACCACCGTTTGCTTTACTTCCACCCTCCTACCCTCAAACCACAGATATGAAAAGTTACCTGATCTAGCCGAGATTCGAACCCAGTATCTTCTAATCAGGAAGATTCTACGCTATCCACTCAGCTATCATGACTTGTCAATAAGAACTGAGAACAAAACAGCACTTGAGTTATGTGCTACCATATTGCCTATCTCGCCCCTTCTCTTAAATTAAAATATATACTTAAATGCAACCCATGAGTTTGTCAAAACTTTGAGTGCTTCTCCTGTATCGTTAACAATTTCTGACTTAAGCCCTTTTGCCCTAACTTAAAATAATATAAAAAATAAAATATCTTAATGCAACACGAAGACACCTGTAAAGATTTTTATTATCAGTACGATATAAATTTACTTTCATAATTCTTAAAAAACAATAAGTTCTTAAATTAATTACATATTATTTTGTATGGGTATTTAAAAAAAAATATTTTTGCCCAGTCCAAAGTTCAAATCGTGCACTTGACTGTTGTATATTTGAAGCGTTTTTTTTTAATGATAAATAAAAAATGGAAACTTACATTTTTTCAATATTACAAAACAATAGAGAAAACTTATATAAAAAAACTTATAACTTGGGTTAATCATATAGATAGTGTGTATCAAAAATTAACTTCAGGAGTGTTTTTGCTCCGTTATATGACAAAATATTGTGACATATATTTATTGAAAGAGGCTTATTATGGTCTAATACAGCCTCATTTAAATTATGGGATTGGTTTGTGGGGATATTCTAATAAACGGCACTTACAAAGAGTTTTCTCTTTACAAAAGAAATCTGTAAGAGCTATTTTAAAACTGAAACCTAGAGAGACTTTTAAGTACTTAAATATCCTAAAATTCCCCAGCTTATACATTTTGGAGGTGATATTGTGCTGAACACTGAAGATTTAAGAGTCAAACAGCTTACAACGGTGATTTTCATAATCACCACACCAAGAAAAAGGGGTGATCTCAGATGTGAAAGTCATAGACTGAACATCTTCAGAAGGCTCCCAGCTCAAACTTCCAAATTATTAACAGACTTCCAGAGTTTTTGAGGCAGATATCTAATTTTAATAGTTTTAAATCGGGGCTGAAAATTTGTTTACTCCGGAGGGGCTTATACTCGGTGGCTGAGTTTATGTCTTTGCCTTTATGAGATTTGTTTTGTCATGTGTGTTATTTGGTAGCTGTAATAATTATGTGTTTGATTGTTGATAATCATGTGTTTATACTAGATAAAAGCTCACATAGTTTAGACATTTAAATGGTAATAGCTGATTAATATTTTATGAAAGAAGCAATAATTTACATACTATTGGTGTATGATGTCTTATAGTCTATAATGAATCTATTTTCCTTTTCATTGCCGATGCATATTTTGCAGAATGTTCCGCCATAGCAATAAAATAATTATTATATTTGACATCTCAGAAGCTGAAATTTTTTTTATTTATTAGGTAGGTACCAGTATTCAATTGTATATAACTGTGTTTGTTTATGTGGATGATTTATTATTTTATATACTATATAAATACCTTTTTCGTAGTTATTATTATAGTTATTATTTTAGTTGCATTTTGTATATATGTAATATTGGCTTGTATATTATGTGTATTAATTGTGATTTAGTGCTTACTCACAAATTTATTTTATTATCAGTGTATTATATATATGACTTGCCTTATACAAATGTGAGTTTGTCTAAAAGGAATAAATAAATTGAATATAGATTCTAGCTCTACCTGTGTTGATTCTCACAAGTCATTGAATAAATCAAATAAGAAGTGTGAGTTTGACTAACGCTCCAAGAGTTCCGTACCATCAGCCGACCCAGAAGATTTGCCAGAATGATTAATCACAATACATCAGCTCTGAATATCCGGAACTAAAAAACCATGGCAAGAGGATCAGTTGATGAACAGCTCACAAACACAGTATTGTGTACCTCATGGATGAAAAACTTATTTTTTATAAAAGTTAAAATCTGCTATAGTTTTTCAGTAAAGTAAGTATCTCTAACACCACTGTTAAAAGAATTTTAGCTGCAGTTGTTTTGGAGTGATGGCACTACTGGGGGATGCCACCGTTCCAATAATTAAAATCCAAATAGTTGGAACATTTGAGATTTAAAAACATACCTGGTACTTTTAAACTAAATCCTTTTTCTTTTTTTTCATAATAAATAGTTTGACTCTTAACAATAACATGGTCTGGTGTTTTATTTCCTCTTTATACATTCAGTAATGTGATAAACATGTTTTGTTACGATTATTATACTCAGAATAGCTTACAACCCTATTTAGAGAGGGAAATTTTCCAAAAATTCTCGGCAGGACCCCTAGACAGGTAAGTTGGAAAATCCGGCCAAAATTGTTAGACAATTTTAGAATTAGCCCCCCCCCCTCCCCCATAGTTTGTTGAAGCGATGACATCCCAGGTTATAAGAAGGGTTTTTTGAACAATATTTTCTAGCATATCTTTAAAACTACATGTCAAAAACATTCTTTAAAAAATAGTGATGGTATCCTAGAATAAAAATCCCTTTTAAACAATACCCGACATTACAGTAAAACAGTAAATATTTTGAGCCCCCGAAAAAGTACAGTAACTATTATTTGTGTTTGGTTGTGTGAAATATATGTGGGTAAGTTAGCATGCTTTATAACTTGTTACTTTAACCGTTCCTGATCAGTTAGACTGTGACAGGCAGAAATACAAGTGTCTTTAACACTTTCAGTGCTACAGTATATTAGGGTCTTCTTACGAATGACTAGATGGTGGGTCTTTTTATGAATGATTAGGTGGCGCCTAATTTAAACGATCGTAATTTGCTTTGTAGTGGATATTTTCCTTGGCTACTGGACCTAGACTCGTAAAAGAGTTCTACCAACTACTCAGGTAAAACAAATTGGTCTAGACAACAAATTAACTCCCTCTTTTCCAATGTAAATTCAATGGGACAGGTGCGGTTAAAACCGCTCCCAGTCACAGGGAAGGACACTTTTTGCGGGTTTAACCGTGCTCAGTCGCAAGGAAGGAGACTTTTGCAAGTTAAACCACGCTGTCACAGGGAAGGACACATTTTGCGGGTTTAATTGCACTCAGTCACAGGGAAGGACA
>JAGFPH010005183.1:38684-62932 GCA_018207615.1 Philaenus spumarius
TTTATGTTATTGCATTGTACAAATAAATATAGAGAGATAAGTTTTGCCACTGAACTGCTGATGCATTGTTTTTATTGATCTGTCTCTTTGTTATTAACATATTAACCTAGTGTTCGAACCCGGGTAATAAGGGTAGTGATTTCAACCCCTAACAGCTTCGTTTCTCGAACGAATTTTTGTTAGCCAAAAAATTCAACAACTGGAAGCACGTTTTTTGGCCGGAAGTAACTATTTTTTGAGATTTTTCCTACAAGAATAAATGTTTTAGAGTTTTTTCTACATATATAAATGTAGGACATTATTCTGCACATTTTGTTTTTTTAAGCAACCTTATAGCTCGCTTGCTTCCTCCAAAATCGATCAAAACGTAAAGTACCATAAAAGTACCTGGTTCAAAGCCATGTGGTGGATTTTACCCTGGGGTTGGCGTGCGAAGCACGCAATGCATTGTGTATTGAAGATACTCCCAATACGCTGGTTGGCGTGCGAAGCACACAATGCATTGTGTATTGAAGATACTACCAATACGCTGGTTGGCGTGCGAAGCACACAATGTACTGTGTATTGAAGATACTCCCAATACGCTGGTTGGCGTGCGAAGCACGCAATGCATTGTGTATTGAAGATACTCCCAATACGCTGGTTGGCGTGCGAAGCACACAATGTACTGTGTATTGAAAATACTCCCAATATGCGGAATGGCGTGCGAACCATTTTGCAGCTATTCAGCACCGTCGTGAATAGACCTATTTCCCAAATTGTTGGTTGAAACCCTAAACCATGACCTATAAATTTAATTTTGGAAATTTGCTCAACTCACGTCAGCGGTTCAGCTGCGTGGTCGAATTATTAATAATGAATTGTGATTTAAAAAGTCACTGTACTCAGCAAAAATATTGTTTACTCAACACAACACTGATTTTACGACAATATAACAGAAGTAAACAAACAAGTGGCGCTGATTGACGGGCACGTCTGATTCACAGTGACGTCATGAGTACTACAGGCTGGTGTGCCCATAGCTGCGCCGTGCCGTACACTCAATGTCGCAAAACACACTGCATGGGACATGGGCGCCCATATGATACTTTCTACGGGGGGGGGGGGGGGGGCAGTTCACTGCCAAGGACGCACAAGTAAGCTTAACATTGAACAAATGAGAAGCAGCGACGTACAGAGCATTGCGCCAACCCCCGTATGGGCGTATTTTCAATGCATTGCGTGCTTCGCACATCAACCCCTTTATTTTGACAATTTTCAATACACAGAGTATTGCATCCGCTTTAAAATATTATTGATTATTACGCAGAAAGGTTCAGAAATAAAAAATAAAGTAATTTCCACTCATTTAGACTATAAATATAAAAAATAAAAGGTTATATCCTGGCACAGGAAATACGAAATTTGCGTAGCAGTGTTAAGCAGTACCCTCCCCTCCTTCGGCAAAAGGAGTCCAGGGATATTTTTGACCTCCCCAAGAAAACTTTTAAAATTTGGGAAGCCAATTTGGCTGTTCAGGTGAAATATTAACCCACACAGCATTGAGTCTGTACCTTTACACCGTCAGTGAATACACAAAAACCCATAACACTCCTAGAGGCCGCACCAAGTGACCCAGCAGCTCATGCTTGAACGCTTGTAAAACATAAAATAAGTATATGTAAAATCAAACGGCACATAACATTTGAAACATAGTTTAGTGCTAATCTCTTTAAAGAAGAATACCTGACTATGATTAATAATATACATATTTTCCTTTTCCTGGGAGCTAGCGGGGGTAGTGGCGCCCCCTCTGCCCATAGTAATGAGCGCCCATGGCACGGGATCTGCCATGACTCGGTTGTATTGTTGCAAACATTTTAATTTTTTTTCGAGGACTATTGCGGATAAACCGGAGTTCCGGATAAACGAAGTTTTAGTGTTGTTTCGAAATCAGTTAAGCAAGTTTTAAATTTAAAAGGATAAGTTGTATACTGTTTATATTTCAAAATCAACAAGAGCAAACATTCTTATCTTCAGCCTACAAAATGTACATGATTAAATATGTTAAGTTATGTATTTTAAATATTGTGATTTTGAAGCGTTTCTTTAGATACACAAGAATCATTAAATTAAAATTGTAACCTTAAAAACCTGTTTTTACATGATTATAAATGACTTTACTAACCTCCAGATAGGAAGTAATAGTCTGTCCTTGTTGTTGAGTCGTCGGGAATACTTGTTATTTTGACAAAGCGAATACTTGAGACATTCTCTTTGTTTCGAGCCTCGGTGTCGTTGTAACTCCACAAACCTGTCTATAGATACGAGCACACGATAAGCCACCTCGTTCAGTCTGTTACTCTGTGCATCATGGCGTCGTTGTCTGATCGGTGAGAGGGTGGTTGTAGTCGGAGCAGGACGCTGTTAACACAAATGGTTTCGTTTTTAAGAAGTTTGTACGGAAAGTGTGTCTTTTATACATATTCTCTGATAAGACTAAACTAAAAGTGTGCCTATATAGATCTGTGATGGCTAAATAATGAAGGATGTAGGCTACTCCTGCTATGGATGTGTTCGAGGAATATATTATAATATATGTCAAACTAAACTACAATAAAAAAGTTCTTCAATTAAATTATACTACAGTAGTTTAACTTTATTGTGAAAGTAGCTGTACGTATAAGCCTATACTGTATAAGCTATATATAGCTGTATATATAAGCCTTCATTCAAGACCGCCACCGCTATACCATTAATGAGATTTTGTTATGTTTCAGATTGACTCGTACAGTCATTAGGGATATTCCCTAGACGCTGTTACTCCTCCCCTGCGAGCAGTTTGGGGAGAGGGGGATGGTTTAGTGGATAGTGGGTCCGCGCGGCAGCGGATCGAGTCCCACAGTACCTCTTAGGCTGGCTGAGGGGTCTGCGTAAGAGCATTCCTCCCCTTCCAAAAAAAAAAACCTACATTGCACAACGACCATACAAGGATGGATCTGACTGTCACACATAGACATATTCTGTATTCAAGAGGCTTGTTTTTACTTTTTCACAATACTATAGTATAGAGAGAGTATAGTGATCGCAAAAAAAATCGATGTTGAGATTTTTGTGGAAATACCCGTTTTGGGACCCCCTGAGTCCAAGAAATTGTTTTTACAAAATGTCTGTCTGTATGTATACAAAGTTAGAGAGAAAACTATTCTATCGATTTCGAACAAATTCGCACCAAACATGTCAATTAGGCCTGTGTAGGTGCACGAAAAAAGGGTTTGAAATTTTTTGAAAAACAACCCCCTTTTTGGGCAAAACCCGCCCAAAATTTAGAATAAAAAAAAGTTTTTATAAAAAATGGCTCTAACGATTGTGATAAAATTTGGCTTATTTTTAGCCCTTAATGTACCCTACCATATGCAAAAAACCGCATCTTTCCAAAAATTCTCGTTTAGCTAATAATAATAATAGCTGAATTTTGGGGGTTTTTGGCCAAAAAGGGGATTGTTTTTAAAAAATGTTCAAAACCTTTTTCGTGCATCTATACAGGCCTAATTGACGTGTTTGGTGCGAATTTGTTCGAAATCGATCGAATAGTTTTCTCTCTAGTATAATAATAATAATATCTATTAGTTACTTTCCTACTTTAAGGTATCCTCTCTCCTATTAATACAATTATGAAGTCACAGTGAATCTGTTTATTAATTTAAATACAGTATGTTTTATGAGAAAGTATGTGCCAGTTCCTGGTACCGTTTATTATTTATATACTGACCAAAATAAAAGGCAGCACGATGTTGACGATAAATAATCCAAAGGACAAAAAAGCCAAAGCAGTAAGGATCAAGTTGAACAAATCCTTCAGGGCCATCTTCTTGTGACTGTCATCATGATCGTCCCATCCTTTTACGTCATAGTCATGTCCTGAAACAGAATTGTGTTGTCAATACCATAATCAATATACAGTATTCTATTACTATAAAATAATTATGTGTTTTTGTTGTAAAAAGCACAGAAATAAATGAATTAAATATAACATAGTCACTTTTAAAGGTACTACGCTCATTTTTTAGGAATTAGGTAGATTTAAAACATAATAATTTTTGCTGTTTAAATACATGCGTTTTAGATGTTTTTATAAGAAACTTATATAATAGTATTACATACTTAATCTACGAGAGAATAGCGAGAGACAACAAGGTGTTGGCACCATTGTATTGTTCAAAGGTATTGATACTGAAGATACAACACAATCTCAAATGAGTAAGTACCCTTACGGTTTGTGGTCTTTCTTCTTCTTCTGTGCACGTCAGCCTCTAGGGCTTATTACGCTCCCACGTAAGGATGTTGATCCCTCAGTTACCCTTGTCAAGATCCATAAGCCCGTTGAACTTAAGAATCCTTTTAACAAGGTTGTCTTGAGGTGTGGTTTGTTCTTTGTTCAATTTACCAAAGGTTTCATAACTGATCTGTTCCAGCCTCTCACACTCATAGATTAGGTGTTCTGCAGTTTCCTCATGCAGGCCAAATTTCCTGCATTTAGGATTTCCAGTGAAAATTCCCATGTTCTTCATGTGTTTCCTAAGGTGACCATGCCCTGTGATTAGAGCGACCATCTCCTTTAGCATGCACCTACTTAATGACAGAATGTCAGATGCAATTTGTCTTGATGGACGAAGAAGTGAAAGATTGCTCATCCTGAAAACAGGGATTCTCTTCCAACTCTTTCCATGTTCCAGTCTTGCCCAGTCAGTAACTACCTGCATAGCTGTCATCTTGGGTATGCCACAGAAAGGTTGAGGTCCTGTGAATTCAGAAGCCGATGCCTTGTTTGCCAGCTTATCTGCACATTCGTTTCCATCTATTCCAACATGTCCTGGTACCTAACAGAGTGTAACCTCGTTGAGACCCGCACGCTGTTTCATGGATTCGACGCATTCCCAGACTAGTTTTGACCTGAACTCATTTGAGCTCAGGGCTTTCAAAGCTGCCTGGCTATCTGTATAAATGCAAATTTCTCTGTTCATATGACCGAGTCTAAGATTCTCTCTGGCACATTCCAGTAGAGCTGTAATTTCTGTTTGGAATACTGTTGGGTTTTCCCCCCATCGGCAGCACACTTTTCTGCCTTGGGTTGTGGTCTTTAAATTTTACCTACCAAAAAATAGTGTACAAAAACATGTCTTCAGATAGAAAACAGTTAATATTAAGAATGTTTCTTTCCATGCAGTTTTGCATAAAAAAAACATATTGATAGCGTTGCATATCTTAAAAGAAGCAAGCTTAAACACTTGCCATATAATATTCTTAAATTTAATTATTGATTGTTGTTATTCAAACAAAGATTGCACAAAAATTAAAAATATAAATGGCACTGACTAGACATTGAATATAATAATTCTGACTAGTAGAATATATAAGTCAAACTAGACATTGGGGCACAAGCAAGTATTATTTAATATGAACTGCTTTGTATCTTAAACTAAACTTAAACAATTTTTAAGATAAAAAACGATCAAATGCAACATAAACATGGAGATAAAAAGACCAAACCTCTGTCTGATCTCTTAAAAAGACATATAGAATGGCAAAGAGGAAAAATTGTAGAAGAAAATCCTGAGGTTAGATGCTATAGGAATACAAAATATATTTAAAAATATAATCTACCTTAGGCCAGCTCAGCCTAAAAGTGAAAACAATCAACACCTTGTGCTAGCATCTAGAAATCAATGTGACAACTTTCAACAGCTTCAACCATACTACGGTACTCAAATTAATCTTAAAGGTCTCCTATACTGACAGCCATCTTGGATTTTTATCCCATAAGAGCAATGTTAAATTTCAAACCATTTATTTCGTTTATTTTACTTTCTCACTATACTATTATAGTATAGAGAAATTATAGTGATCGCAAAAAAATCAATGTTGAGATGTTTGAGAAAATATCCGTTTTAGTCCTGAAGTTTTTGCCAAAAAATCTGAGTTTTGGCAGTTTTTTGGCCGAAAAAGGGGTTGTTTTTCAAAATTTGTCAAAACCTTTTTTCGTGCGTCTATATAGGCCTAATTGACATGTTTGGTACAAATTTGTTCAAAATTGATATAATAGTTTTCTCTTTAGCTAATAATAATAATTTGTATTACTTATTCTTCTACTTTAATGTACTATCTCCTATCCTACTTTAATACAATTAATTATGAAGGCACAGTTGGGGTTACATACGGGAGTTGGCATGCGCAATTCATTTTGTATGGAAAATACTCCCAATACGGGGGTTGGCGTGCAATGCACTGTGCGCAGGCCGCTTCTCATAGTGTTCAGAGTCAAGCTCACATGTGCGTCCTTAGCAGTGAACGTGTTAATAATTTAAATATGTTTGTGAGAAAGAATTTGCCAGTTTCTGGTACCGTTTATTTTATAATAAAATTGTTTGCAAGGACTCATTTTAAGCATCGTCACAAAAAGCATTCGTTTTGCGTTTCATATTTTTAAAAATTTGTTTTTCTTTAGTCACGTAATTGACATTTTTAAGGTACCTACTAAGTTTTTAACACAATAAAAATTGTATAATTAAAAGTGAAACGCAAGCCGGATCCGCAATTTTATAAAGAACTAGTTGACCCGTACGGCGTTGCCCGTGGTGGTTGGTATTTTCAGCCTTTTTAACGTAATTGTATTCTTTTTAAGTGTTCAGTCAGTGAGTGGTATTTGGCTTTTATATATATAGATCTTAAATAATAGAAGCACTATTGTCATGATAATACAAGATCTGAAATTATGATTTTAGTAACTTTAATCCCCCAAACCCCTCCTAAAATTTCGAAATTTTTTATACCCTTTCTTAGTGAGCACCTATGGCCCTAGAGGAAGCTACATACCAAATTTCATTCCAATCCGTTCGGTAGTTTTGAAGAAATCGTGATTCAATAACTTTAATCCCCCCAAACCCTCCTAAAATTTGAATTTTTCGAAACCCTTTCTTAGCGAGCGCCTATAACCCTAGAGGAAGCTACATACCAAATTTCTTTCCAATCTGTTCGGTAATTTTTGAGAAATCGTGATGAGTGAGTGAGTGAGTGAGTGGTATTTCGCTTATATATATATAGATATTCAGTTTTTTTTTTCAGCACTCAATTACAAAAGATGGATTTATAAAATGGTTTGTTAATGATTTATGGATTTATAAAATAAGGCAATGTCAAAATGCTCAGCTGCAAGAAATTGCTCTGTTTAGATACGGCTATAGAGAGAAGTGCTGGCGTTTCCGGTTTCTTTCTCGTTTACTGGAACAAACCCTTAAAGAGATGCCAAGAAAAGTAGCAAACCAGACAAAAAAGACAAAGAACTAATAAAAATAATAATTGGTAGAGAAGTCAAATGTCTTTTAAGTGTTTAAAAGATTAAGTTGTGTATAATTACTTTCATTTATGTATATTCATTCTTGAATGTATCAACAATACATCAGGTAAACAGATCTTTGTCATTTCACAGCTCACCTTGTTCAAACGAGGGCCCATATTTTCCACCTTCCCAACCTCCGTACCTCTGTCCCACGTTACCAGGACTTACGGTAGCAACGTAAGGTCCTCCGTAGGCGTAACTTCCCAGTCCAGGACTGTACATCGGTCCTGGAGTAGGTTCGGCCGTTATAGAGTCAGGTTGTTCTGCATATCCTGTAACTTCTCCGCCTTCGTAATCACCTCCTTGTGCTGATTGGGACATGTCATCGGTAGTTTCCATTTGGTCGTAGTGTCTGTAGACATCTCCTAGAGTGGCCGACCTGCATGGAATAGGCATATAATTTCTCAGTAACAATAATGTAAAAAATATGGTTTTTGGTAGAATAATAATCGGTTGCTAGCAAATGTGTAAATAATTAAACCTCAGGACTGATGACTTCTAGATGAAACTATAGTTGATGTGTTCGTAGTTAATTTCTTTGACATTCATTACACCTTGGCCACTGGTCCTGCAAATATTTCTCGCTCTTTGTTTTGGTCGCAAAATTTCTGCTACCAAATTGGATGGACACAAAATCTGTTTACAGATAGAACCAGAAGGAAATTCTTCTATTAGAAATTGGAATTATTAAGAGAGATTACCAATTTTGTATGGTATTGATAAAATATTATTGAATTCTACTTAATTTACTGTATATGCATTTTGGAAGCAACATTAGCTAGATTTAATCAAATTTGAAATACATTAAATTAACTATCCTGATAGGAGTGGTAGGTTAATTAATGTAGAAGGTAATGAAATGCTTATTTTTTTATGCAAATTGTTATTTTGGTTTTAAACAACAAATAAACGGTACCAGGAACTGGCACATACTTTCTCACAAACATATTTAAATTATTAAACAGATTCACTGTGACTTCATAATTGTAGGAGGGGTAGTAGAGGTGCTATTAAAGTAGGAGATTAACTAAATATTATTATTATTAGCTGGAGAGAAACCTATTCGATCGATTTCGAACAAATTTGCACAAAACACGTCTATTAGGCCTGCATAGATGCATGAAAAAGATTTTGAAAAAAATTGAAAAACAACCCCTTTTTTGGCAAAAAACTCCCAAAAATCAGTTATTATTATTATTATTATCTAAACAAGAATTTTTAGAAAGATACGGTTGTCTGCATATGGTAGGGTACTTTAAGGGCTACAAACAAGCCAAATTTGATCAAAATCGTTGGAACCGTTTTTTATAAAAAAATAATAACTGATTTTTTGGGGGTTTTTTGGCCGAAACGGGGGTTGTTTTTCAAAACATTTTTAAACCGTTTTTCGTGCATCTATACAGGCCTACTTGACATGTCTGGTGCAAATTTGTTTGAAATCGATCAAATAGTTTTCGCTCTAGCTTTGTATACATACAGACATACATATAGACATACAGACATACATATAGACATACAGGCAGACATTTTGTAAAACCACTTTTTTTGGACTCAGGGGGTCCTAAAACGGATATTTCCACAAAAATTTCAACATCGATTTTTTTTGCGATCACTATACTTTCTCTATACTATATTATAGTGAGAAAGCAACAAGATAGCATGTTTTAAGAATATTTCAAACACTAATCTTTACATATATAAATTAATTTTTCTTTATATCTTTGTTTCTTTGTACTTTATGTACTCAAAAACAATGTTCTAAAAAAGTCACAGTTTATCTATGTCATTGCCAGGGCTGTTTAGACGTTACAATTACTACAGTCTAAGCTAAGGGGTTGAAATGGGGTCCCTACCCTTACACAACAAATATAAATTAAACTAACTTCCTACAAGCTATAAAGCTAAAATTATGTAATACTATTTTTAGTGATTCGATTGCTTAAGTCAAAGGGATGAAATGGAATAACTATTCTTCAAATTAAATCAAGCAATAGCGAAGCGTTGCCGAGTCCAAAACACAATAGAATAGACTATTATTGTCTTACACAATATGTTAGGCCTAACCTGATTATTTCTTCATAATATTGCTTTTGTAAAAACAAAATTCATTAAATTGCAAGTTATTCAAAATTGTTTTCCAATTTTTATTTAACCAGGATATTTTTACTCACATTAGATCATTCATAATATTATTCATCTATGATACTGAAAATAGATGTAAATTCACTTGTTTATTTCATTATAATTCTCACAAGATTATTTTAGCTTTAATTAATGTAACTAATAGATTAAACAAATAATTCGACCACGCAGCTGGACCGATGACATGAGTTGAGCAAATTTCCAAAATTAAGTTTATATGCCTATGTTTTAGGGTTTCAACCAACAATTTGGGAAATAGGTCTACTCACGAAGGCGTTGATCAGCTGTCTGTGTACGCAATATATTAGTAGAATTTGTTTGCACCTAGTGGCCTCGCGAGTTTGCACCACTTGGCTTCGAACATGTGTTCGCACTCTAGCGGCCGCATTTTAAGTCCGATTTGGTCCAAATTTGGTACACGTGTCGGTTGTCTACGCCGCTCGGACGAGTTCGTTAGCCAAAAAATCCAACAACCGGAAGCACGTTTTTTGACCGAAAGTAACTATTTTTTGAGATTTTTTCTACGAGAATGAATTTTGATTAGTTTTTTTTCTACAAATATAAATGTAGGATGTTATTTTGCATATTTTGTTTTTACACGACCTTATAGCTCGCTTGGTTCACCCAAAATCGATCAAAACGTAAAATACCATAAAAGTACCCGGTTCAAAGCCATGTGGTGGATTTTACTGTGGGGTTGGCGTGCGAAGCACGCAATGCATTGTGTATTGAAAATACTCCCAATATGCGGAAAGGCGTGCGAGGCACGCAATGCTTTGTGTATTGAAGGTACTCCCAATATGCGGAATGGCGTGCGAAGCATTTTGCAGCTATTCAGCACCTTCGTGAATAGACCTATTTCCCAAATTGTTGGTTGAAACCCTAAAACATAGGCCTATAAACTTAATTTTGGAAATTTGCTCAACTCACGTCAGCGGTTCAGCTGCGTGGTCGAATTATTTTATTTAGGACTGTTCTAAATATTAAGTTGTGTTATTATTTAATTTGGCTTCAGTACTTGTATTTTCAATAACAATATCTCCAATTGATTGAAAGTATTATTCCATATTCATAAATATTATTACCACTACTTTATTTGGTGTTGCTAGTATCTATTAATGTTTAAAATATAATACAATTAATAAAAAATAGACCTTGCATGACTTTGTTTAGCCTGCCATAAATAGAGGGAATCCTTAATTAAATGAGTAATTATTTAAAATTAGTTCCTATGAATTATTTAAATGGTTTATCTGGTGAAAAAGTTTGCAGTACGTTTTGTCTGAAGTAAGAACAAAATAAGTTACCTCTGAACTTTAAGTTATAGTTTATAGTGAACTTAAATTGTAAATCTCTTGATTAAAACAAATGTACAATCTTGTTCGTGTATACAAATTTACTTAAATTACTAAACTGGGCAGAGTGGGAGACATCTGATATACTTAGTTTAAAATGGCAATTGTTTTTAAAGAACAAGGAGAGATATAGACAAACATTTAGTACAACCTTGTTCATTTATTTTTGGAATCCTTTCATTAAGGGGACGCTACCCTGTCCGCTATATTGAATCTGATTCCCATAAGAGCAATGCTATAGAATAAGTAATTTTTTTCCGTTAATTTTTGGAATAAATTAAAAAATTTGGTTTCCTTTTGAAGTACTGTCATATGCGGACGTTAATTGCTGAATACATTTTCAAAAGCCGTTTTTTTGTTTTCATAAACGTATGATATAGTAAAAAATAGTAAACTTTATTAATTTTTGACTCATATGCAAAACGAGATATCGCAAAAAACCTTAGCAATCAACACCCACAATCTATTTTACTTTAAGAAAAAAAAATACAGCTTTCGTTTTTTGACAAAAATAACACAAAAATATGCTTAATAGTGAAGGTATGTTTTGGTTATTTAACATTGAAATTGGTACCCAACTTCACCATTTTGAATGTAGGGAGCCGAGCCTTAAACTATGTACCTTGACAACCACTGCTTGTAGTTCTGTGAGCCCGAGTCCGCCAGTAATCTGTCATTAACATTAAAGCGACTTCTGCGGCTTTTTGGCAGCTGAGTCATGTCTTCCTCAATCCGAAGCTGAGGTTTCCCTGCTCTGTTCTGGAGCTCGGAAAGAATCTCGTCGGCGACATAGTTGTGGCACAAATACTCGTTCATCATGGACCTGGCAGACAAAGTTGGAACGGAATACAAAATAAAGTGTTGTTTGTGGAGAATGTGAATTTAAAAAAATTTTAAAGATAATTTTTTGGATAAGTTGTAATTAATTATTATTTGCAAAGTATTTCAAATTACAAAAATCTGGGCTGTAAGTAGCCAAAAACATGATTGCGCTTAAAAAGTGTTTTGAGTTGATAATATACAATCTACACCGGTACTTATAAAAGCCAAATACCATTGACTCATTGACTCATCACACTTTCTCCAAAACCACGAGGCCTACAAACATCGAAATTTGGCACTAATACTCTTTATAAGCTCTAGACGCACACTAAGAAAGGGTTTCCGAAAATTCGAAATTTTAGGGAGGTTTGGGGGGGTCAAAGTTACTAAATCACGATTGATCAAAACCTACCGAACGGATTGGAATGAAATTTGGTATGTAGCTTCCCCTAGGGCCAAAGATGCTCTCTAAGAAAGGGTTTCAAAAAATTCGAAATTTTAGGGGGTTTGGGGGGTTAAAGTTACAAAATCACGATTTCTCTAAAACCATCGAACGGATTGGAATGCAATTTGGTATGTAGCTTCCCCTAGGGCCATAGGTGCTCGCTAAGAAAGTTTTTAAAAACATTCGACATTTTAGGGGGATTTGGGGGGGTCAAAGTTACTAAAAAGAAACACCGAACGGATTGGAATGAAATTTGGTATGTAGCTTCCTCTAGGGCCCTAGGTACTCGCTATGAAAGTTTTTTTTTTAAAAATTCGACATTTTAGGGTGTCAAAGTTACTAAAAAGAAACACCGAACGGATTGGAATGAAATTTATTATGTAGCTTCCTCTAGGGCCCTAGGTACTCGCTATGAAAGTTTTTTTAAAAAAATTCGACATTTTAGGGTGTCAAAGTTACTAAAAAGAAACACCGAACGGATTGGAATGAAATTTATTATGTAGCTTCCTCTAGGGCCCTAGATGCTCGCTAACAAAGAGTTTTGAAAAAAAAAAAAAAAAAATCGAAATTTTAAGGGAGGTTTGGGGGTGTCAAAGTTACTAAAAATCCCCATAAAAATACATAATATATTTATTGATATAATATATTTTTTGTTAATATACATTTAACTTTGATTTGTCTATCCGTGCAAAGCAGGGTCGGGCCAGCTAGTAGTTAAGATTTTTAGCTCTCATACTAGAAGACTAATGCAATTATAATAATAAATACTGTTCACTTTGGTAAAAATATTAGAGTAAATATACTGAGAACAAAATTATAAACTTTAATTTAGTGCCTGAACCAAACTAGACTTAATTTACTGTTGGATATTAAACAATAAAGGTAGCAGGTGTTACTTGTAGTACGGTACGTGTTATGTGTATATTAACAAAACTTTATGAAGTAGCAAAAATAATAAAATTAACCCTTTTATACGTTTGATAGACAAAATAGCATGATTTCACTTTCGTTAAGAGCGGCTTGTTGATATATCCGTATACTCATTTTTGCGGTCATATCAGCCATTTAAAGCCCAGCTGTTTTCCTATTGATTATACTGTGCTACATGATTAGTAATTAGCTGGTGTCAGCCATTTTATTTTACTTTTAAGCATACCACGTTCGTTAGTGGTGGGTTTAGTATTTTCTTTCTCCTTCAGATATAATGACGACCAACTATTAGAGCTCTTACTATGTCTTGTTTTGCCTTTATTTTCAACAATCTGACATAGTTGCCCACGATAGTTCAAGCACTAAGCACTTTAATTTGTTTTGTGAATGGTTTTAAATTGCCACCATCTCTATACAGTTTCAGTTTTTACAGTGACAAGACTGCAAGATGTATAACAAGCCAATAGACCAATGATGGGCAAACGTTTGTAGGAGAGGGCCAGAAGGGCCCAGGGAAAGGAAAATATGTACATTATTAATTAAACATGGAATTTATATTAATTAAAGTCAGGTATTTTTTTCTTTAAAGAGATTAGCACTAAAATATGTTTTAAATGTTAATTTGATTTTACATATACGGTTCCTATTTTATTTTTTACAAGAGTTCAAGCATGAGCTGCTGGGTCACTACTTGGTGCGGCCTCTAGGAGTGTTATAGGTCTTTGTGTATTCACTGACGGTGTAAAGGTACAGACTCAATGCTGTGTGGCTTAATATTTCACCTGAACAGCTTAATTGGCTTCCCAAATTTAAAAAATTTTCTTGGGTAGGTCAAAAAATATCCCTGGACTCCTTTTGCCGAAGGAGGGAAGGGTAGTTACTCCTTAACACGTTCACTGCTGCGCAAATGTCGTATTTCCTGTGCTAGGAGCTGACCTTTTATTTTTTATATTTATAGTCTAAATCAGTGGAAATTACTTTATTTTTTATTTTTGAACCTTTCTACGTAATAATCACTAATATCTTAAAGCGAACGCTCATGTGCGTCCGTAGCACATAGGTTTAAAATTGGCGTTCAAAGCATGCAATGCATTGAGTATTGAAAATACTCCCAGTACGGGTGTTGGCGTGGAAAGCTTGCAATGCATTGTGTATTGAAAATACTCCCAATACAGGGGTTGGCATGCGAAGCACGCAATGTATTGTGTATTGAAAATACTCCCAACACGGGGGTTGGCATGCGAAGCACGCAATGTATTGTGTATTGAAAATACTCTCAATACGGGGGTTGGCGTGCGAAGCACGCAATGCATTTTGTGTTGATAATACTCTTAATATGGGGGTTGGCGTGCAATGCACTGTGCGTCGGCCGCTTCTCATAGTGTTCAGTGTCAAGCTCACATGTGCGTCCTTAGCAGTATAAGTTTTAAGCTCCATACCTCGGTCTAGCCCCCCCCCCCCCCCTTCTGAGAAAGTATCATACGGGCGCCCATGCTCTGCTTAAGTGCTGAAGAACGCATTTCACTAACATTTTGTCTTATTTTACGAATTTTAGCAAAATACGTTGAAATTGAAATGGTTGAAAAATGGCAGGAGTTTGAAGACATGGAATTGGAAGTAGTAGGATGTTTCTCTATGCGAAACGGAAGGAACGATGGGAAACATGGCGTGAGGACTTCAAAACTTATGAAAATCTAAAGTCGTGGTTCAACACACAGTTACCAACCCATAACACATATAAACAACTCGGAACTACCCTAACTAATGCAACCGTTCTGGATTGTTTAGTGACAATTTGACCGGTCTAATAGGGGAGCCACAAAATGTAACCTACTTGCTTACCTGTGATACTGCATAGTCATGAACGCATCCTTTATGTCCCCTATTTTAACGGACGTCGTCGTGTTGGTGTCCGGAATGGGAGACTTCAAGAAGAAACTTCCCGGCAGTAAGTCGGGATCCAGTATATCCTTAATGTTTAAGTCTTGTGCTGAGGTTGTAGTCAGCCATACCAGCAGTAAGATGTACATGGTGCTGAGAAAATGTAAAGGTTTTAAAACAAAAACTGCAATGTGATACTAGTACAATAACATGACACATAGCAGCCCTGGTCTGTAGCGTTAGTGTGCTGTGGCGGGACCTGAACAGTTCATAGCCTACTAATAAAACCTCTCGTGGAAAAAAAGTGAATTTTACCTCTCTACATTGTCATACATTATACACACTCCAGAGAACCATACACTTGTAATATATGCGGCTCGAAAAGGAATGGCTTAAATTTTTGAGACTTCTGCTCCGCTAAAGTGTTAACCAGGTAGCAATTAACATTTAGAAGGTGCTAGTAAAAAATACCAGGTGTCCCAAAAATCCCAAACCCCTATTATTTTTTTTTTATTAATGGAAATAGACAGATTTGCTTTGGGGATTGTTAACGCGAACAAAAATGGAGTTTTTTTGGCGTATAGTAAATTGCAACCCCTCCCCCAAAAACGGGGTATTTTGGGGGTAAGTCGAAAATTTTAAATGAGAACCCCTATTAAGTGACACCTCATTTTAAAGGCCTCGATGAAAGAAGAAGATTGGCGCAAACCGGAGGTCTGTGTGTTAACTCTATCCAACATAATGGCCAGTCAAAGTTATAACTTTTCCCCATTTAAATAACATAGAAATGTTAAAGATGATACATCTGTTATTTTTTACTAGGATTTCATCCAGTAGGTCACTCAATCTAAGTTTAAAAACATAGTAATTAGTATAAAAAAAGTAAAACTAAGCCCTCTGGAATTCCCAGGTACTGGACTTTTTAGTATTAGGAGTCGACAAACATGCACAGTAACAAAGCATTTGCAAGGTTGTATCAACCGAAAGTCCATTACCACGATGAAACAAAGGTGTCAATCATGGGGAGTATAGGCCTAACCATTTGTTTTTATTGTAAAGAAGCTGTTACCCCCCAGTTCACCATTAGACGTAAATATTTAAATTGCGTGTGTTATTATTTTTTTTCGTGCCTATAAAACACTTGAAATTAATAAGTGCCAAATTCCCAGTTCTTTAGCTTTAAGGAAATTATAACAATTCACAATTTTTTACAGGGGTTGTTACTAAATTTTCAGCACGTTACCTTAGCAGCACGTGAAAAAATGTAAATCTATGATACTTTTTTTATGTACCTAGTAAGAAATAAATGTACATATTTTCAGCTCTCTCGCTTTAAGGAAAATATAACAATTGATATTTATTATTTTAGATGTTGTTTCAACCCTTAAATCAAAATGAATTCCAGCCTATGTTACTCAGGGATAGTATAGCTTTTTATTAGTAAAACTATTTTTTCAATCGGTTCAGTAGTACGAGATATTACCCCCTTCATAGAAACAAACAAATTTTACCTCTTTATAATATTAGAATGGGTAACAATATGTTGGTAACTACAACTTTACTCAGACGAAGCCTTTCATGTTGCCTAGTGTCTTTTTCTTTTTTCGTTTGTGTAAATGCCGTGAATGCGAGTGTTACGTTTATATATGTTGCCTTTGGGATATGCATTGATATGTGGATGTTTGTGTGTATGCGAGTATGTTTTATGTTTCTATATACAGGGAGTAACAAAACTCTGTACCCAAACTTCAGGATACTGTTCCTTGGAAAAAAATAAGAAAAAAGTTCATATAAACATAGGTCCGAAACGCTTAGTTTTTCAGATGTCCGCCATTTTGTTTTTCGTCACAAAATAATTCATATCTAGAGAATGGTTTGACCGATTGAGTTCAAATTTGAAATAAAGTATAACCTAACAGTGATATATCTCAAGGAAAATAAGCGATTAAATCCAATCATGCGTTTTAAAATGGCGGCTGTTTGAAAGTTTCAAACCTAAATCGCTCAAAAACCGTAAGTTCGCTCAAAAACATGCCAAGACACATTTTTTGTAGCCCTTTTGATTCCCTATTGGATGGTGTAACTGTCACAAAAATTTGATGAAAGATAATAGCTAAGTTAAACATAATGACATCAAATGTACATACAAGATTGCTGTGTTTACTGTGTTGGTATAGGATGCCGAGTTGAATAAACCAATTATTACACATAACTTATATATTATCCTTCTTAATATCTAGAAATTGCTTAGTTACTCTTGCAATAACACAGCGATTTCCTCTAACCAATTCGTATCTTCTGCGTAAATAAGCTATGATAATAGGTAAGTTAAAAATAATAGCATATGGACGGTACATACAATATTGTTGTATTGGTATATGATGCCGGATTGAACAAACCAATTATTAATTTGACTATTATCCTCTATTCTATTGTTTTGGGAGTTACACAATCCGATAGGGAATCAAAAGGGCTACAAAAAAGCTGTCTTGGCATTTTTTGTTAAAATGCACGGTTTTTGAGTAATTTGGGTTTGAAATTTTCAAACAGCCGCCATTTTGAAACGCATCATTGGATTTAATCGCTTATTTTTTTTGAGGTGTATCATTGTTAGGTTAAACTTCATACGAAGTTTGAACTCAATCAGTCAAACCATTCTCTAGATATGAATTATTTTGTGACGAAAAACAAAATGGCGGATGTCTGAAAAACTAAGCGTCTTCGGACCTATGTTTATATGAATTTTTTCCCCAAGGAACAATATCCTGAACTCAATCAGTCCAACCATTCTCTAGATAAGAATTATTTTGTACAAAAAAACAACATGGCGGATATATGGAAAACTAAGCATTTTCGGGCATATGTTTATATGAACTTTTTTTCTTATTTTGGTCCAAGGAACAATATCCTGAAGTTTGGGTACAGAGTTTTGTTACTCCCTGTATGTTTGTGAGTATTTAAAATGGGAGAAATATTGTATCTCTATAAACAATATGGAGAAGTTATGCACGTTGATCTGAAGAAAATTCTTATTTGTTTAACTATACATTTATATTGATATTTATTATTCTACTGTAAATGGGAAAAAGTGTAATATTTATTTCTGGATGGGTGTACTATTATTATTTTGTTTGAATTACTTTTAGAAAGAAATAATAATACAGAAAAAAGTAAATTTTATTTAAAGTTTTTATTTTTCAACATTGTATTTATTGCAAAAAAAAAATAGGAATAAACAATTGTATATTATCTTTATAGTATTATCTTCATTGGGTAGTTTGGCTCAAATCGCTTCTAAAATAACTGTTCTAAGTTGAATACATAAACAAATAACAAACAATAAATATACCAAACAATTTAAAAAATAAATTAAGTAAGAAAAGTACTGAAACCTAACTCAGACTATACTACCTTGCAAGGATGTTCCCAGCGACTGTGCATGCTGCGAGTGTCACGCGTCTAACTGCAATGTGTCATGCATGGTCTTGCAACAAGCGCGCTCCGTAGAGCATGTCCACACACGCATGGGTTCGTCCGTCGGTCACACTAGGCAGGTGTCAACGGTTTGTGTCTCATAACACTAAACTAACAGTTCAGTGCGATTTTGTATTTCGTGTTCACTATTAGCGAATTTCCACAGGAAAAATGAGCTATTGCAGTGGCCCTTATGGTAAGACCCAAGGTCGGCAGCAGAAAATGAGCACCGATCATGGTCCCCAGAACACGTTTTGGGGTGTCATTAAAAATCATATATAAGGCCTATATATATATATACTAGCTGGCCCGATCTGGCTTTGCAAGGATAGACAAATCAAAGTTAAATGTATCTATATTATACCAATACATATATTACACTATGTATTTCTTGTGGGGATTTTTAGTAACTTTGACACCCCAAACCTCCCCTAAACTTTCGATTTATTTGAAACCCTTTCTTAGAGAGCACCTAGCGCCCTAGAGGAAGCTACATACTGAATTTCATTCCAATCCGTTCGGTGGTTTTTTTTAGCAACTTTGACCCCTCCAAACTCCCCTAAAATTTCGAATTTTTTTAAAACCTTTCTTAGAGAGCACCTACGGCTCTAGAGGAATCTACATACCAAATTTCACTACAATCCGTTTAGTAGTTTTAGAGAAATCGTGATTTAGTAACTTTGACCCCTCCCAAACCCCCTAAAATTTCTAATTTTTTTAAAACCTTTCTTAGTGAGCACCTATGGCCCTAGAGGAAGCTACAATCCAAATTTCGTTCCAATCCGTTCAGTAGTTTTTGAGAAATCGCGATCAGTGAGTCATTGGATTTGGCTTATATATATATATATATATATATATATATATATATATGTATATATGTGTTCGCACTCTAGCGGCCGAATTTTAAGTCCGATTTGGTTCAAATTTGGTACACATGTTGGTTGTCGACGTCGCTCGGACGAGTTCGTTAGCAAAAAAAATCCAACAACCGGAAGCATGTTTTTTGACCGGAAGTAACTATTTTTTGGATTTTTCCTACGAGAATGAATTTGTTTTTGAGTTCCACAAATATAAACGTAGGATGTTATTCTGCACATTTTGTTTTTTTACGCGACCTTATAGCTCGCTTGGTTCACCCAAAATCGATCAAAACGTAAAATACCATAAAAGTGCCCGGTTCAAAGCCATGTGGTGGATTCTACCGTGGGGTCGGCGTGCGAAGCACGCAATGCATTGTGTATTGAAGATACTCCCAATATGCAGAACGGCGTGCGAAGCACACAGTGCATTGTGTATTGAAGATACTCCCAATATGCGGAATGGCGTGCGAAGCACACAATGCATTGTGTATTGAAGATACTCCCAATATGCGGAATGGCGTGTGAACCATTTTGCAGCTATTCAGCACCGTCTTGAATAGACCAGTGGTCTTCCCTACTATATATTTGCGGACATAATGCGGACATTTCTTACAGTAAAACATTGGAGGCATCAGTATTCTTTTGTTTGAACTATGGAACGCTACATGGTGAAACAATTTATATTGTAAAAAATTTGTAAATTTATTTTTGTGTTAGAAACATTTGTGTATTTTGTCTGTGTTTTTCGCATAGGCGTTTATTGTTCATAATTATTATTTTCGTCCAATGAGTGTAATTATTATATGCCGTATAACCTTTAATATTTTCCTTATAGGAATTTGAGATTGATTTTTTTTCCTTTAATACACATTTCCAAAATTTGTCGGCACAATTTAAGTATTTCGCGGCACAGTGATTGAGAAACACTGGGTAAGTCTTCCAAAGAAAAACGTTATTTATGAGAAATGTACTGTCATATAATAGGCTATAAATTGTATAAAGCAATAAATTGTTGCAACAGTTAAGTCACACAGCAAGGGCGATTTCCGCGTAAACGGTGAATTTCACTGATATTTAAATATGGCCCCTTTTTTGCACGCTCTAGCGGCGAAACGGCGAGTCTTACAAAAAAACATTTTAAGAAATTTAGGCAATTTTGTCTACTTTAATTTTGTATGGAATGTGTCGAAAAAACGCTTCCTTTTTGAGGTATAGGACGAAAACTGAAAAAAGTGCAAAAATTTGGTAAAAAATTGCCCAGAAAACAAAGTTCCGAGCAAAATATTTGCCGGCAAACTTAAAATTCGTGTTCAGCGACCCAAAAAACATAAGGGGAGAGAAAATCAAAACTATAGCAACACTTGTTTCTGAGCCCCCATTTTTTTTTTTTGCTAATACGCCTAGCCTATTAAGATATATCCTGCTTTGCACACTTAACGATTTGTATAGTTTCACCCTCCTCTTCTTTTCCTTCCTCAGTTCATTTCTTTTTTCATCAAAGCATGTATTGAGTGTATATGCTTAATCATTTCCTTTGCATAATCACATATTATGCACTGTAATGCACACTGTATTTTAAGTTGAAAAGCATTGTTTTATTACTAAAAACTAACCAAACACATTTATTAAGTTGCATATCATACTTGAAGGCGTAAATAACTGATATAAAAAATTGCATAAGCAAAAGCAGAAGCCTTGTCATGGAATTAAGTACACAATCTCTTGGTATTCTATTTGTCAAATATAATCGTTTTGCACCTTTAAAACTTTCCCTTTCCTTCTTTTTGTTTTTTTTTTATATAACTAGGCCACCTGGTCTAATGGTTGCCTGCCTGCATAGCTAAAGACCTCAGGATCGAATCAGGGTAAAGACTATGATGTATTAATAAATTAGAAAGAATTACTTTTCATAATAAAATTTTATAATAGACATTTAATGAGCCACTGTTTTGCCATTTCTACACCTTCCTGAAAAACTGAATTCTTAATTAATAACAAAAATAAAAGAAAACATCCTTTACATGAAATTCTGTTATAGAATAAACTTTGAACACAAAATCTCACAACTAATACGTTTATGAACTCAAACACGTTTCAATGACAAAGTCGCCATCTTCAGTGATGCACGAGCTATAATAGTCAAATTATAAATAATAGGGGTGCATTACTGAAGATGGCAACTTTGTCGTTGAAACGCGTTTGAGTTAATAAACGTATCAGTTGTGAGATTTTATCTTAAAAGTTTATTCTATCAATTCCAATGGCACACAAAATGGCAGCGTACAACCACATGGTCAATCCCAATGAATGAGACCGATTACAATGAGGAACTGAACATAATAAAACACATTGCCCAGCAAAATGGATACAACCCAAAAACAATAGATACAATACATAGAAAAATGAAACAAAAGAGAAATAGCACCAAATCAAATAGAAACCAGGACAACAAATTTGTAATATTACAACATAATCCCAAATTTAACAACACAATAGGCAACTTTTTAGACAACAAGGTTACAAAATAGCCTACAAAACCAATTCAAACCTACACCATAAGCTGAATACCAACACAAAACCAAAACAGGACAAATTCGCGGGCACTGGTATATATAGATTAAATTGCAGTTCATGTGATAAATTCTACGTGGGACAGACAGGACGGCCTTTTACAAAACGATACAAAGAACATATTGACGCATTAAAACACCGTGAAAAATCAAAATTTGCAGAACATCTGGTAAATTGTGACCATTCATATAAAACATAAACAATATTATGGAAATAATACAAAAGTGCATAAAAGGTAATTATATGAACCGCGTAGAAGAATACCACATTTATAAAAATGAACTAGAGCACCCGGATAAACTTTTAAACGATAAAAAACTGTTTGATGCTACCCCCACCTTCGAGCTAATAAGCCAGCTAAGCAAGTTTAGATAACAGCTGACACACAGTGCACTGCCTAATGTCAGCCAAGAGACAGGGGGAAAATGTTATATGTATTAATTGTGCGCGCATACACGGGACAGTATTATTTATGTTGTATTGTGTTGAATGTGTTTAAGTGTGTTTTTAATTATTTTTATCACCTATGGACGTGATGGACGAATAATATGTCCGAAACACGTGTCGTGATACATATGTAAACAGAAGGATTACTTCAAAAAGGATTGCTGGCGGTGAGTTAAACCACAAAAACAGTCATTTAAGCATATCCGGTGCTCTAGATTACCTATTGTAATCAATATTTATTTATGTGAAATGCTGTGTCTATTTATAGTTAACTAGCTGACCCGTACGGCGTTGCCCGTGGTGGTTGGTATTTTCAGTCTTTTTAACGTAATTGTATTCTTTTTAAGTGTTCAGTCAGTGATTGGTATTTGGCTTTTATATATATAGATATTAAATAATAAAAGCACTATTGTCATAATAATAAAAGATCTAAAATTATGATTTTAGTAACTTTGATCCCCCAAACCCCTCCTAAAATTTCGAAATTTTTCATACCCTTTCTGAGAGACCACCTATGGCCCTAGAGGAAGCTACATACCAAATTTCATCCAATCCGTTCGGTAGTGTTGAATAAATCGTGATTTAATAACTTTGATCCCCCCAAACCCCCCTTAAAATTTCGAATTTTTTGAAACCCTTTCTTAGCGAGCGCCTATTGCCTTAGAGGAAGCTACATACCAAATTGCATTCCAATCTGTTCTGCAGTTTTGGAGAAATCGTGATTTAGTCATTTTTACCCCCAAAATGCCCTAAAATTTCACATTTTTTAAAACCCTTTTTTAGTGAACACTTATGGCCCTAGAGGAAGCTACATACCAGATTTCATTCCAATCCGTTCGGTAGTTTTGAAGAAATCGTGATTTAATAACTTTGATCCCCCCAAACCCCCCTAAAATTTCGAATTTTTTAAAACCCTTTCTTAGTGAGCACCTATGGTCCAAGAGGAAGCTACATACCAAATTTTATTTAAATCCGTTCGGTAGTTTTTGAGAAATCGTGATGAGTGAGTCAGTGGTATTTCGCTTTTATATATATATATATAAAAATCCATATCTGCCTACTTCGTCCTTTCTATTTATAAAGCAACCGTTATAAAATGAAATAACAATTTAGAAACTGAAATCGCAATTCAGAGCAAACGATTTTCAGTTTAGAACTACAAGTTTAGCTACAATCATCAGTTTGATCGGACATTTTCGCCTCTGCTTATATTTTGTATATTAAATTTGTATCTATAAAATTCAAATATAGCAACTTCCCCTCAACTTGATTCAACAATGAAAATATGAAAAGCTTTGTAGAAGTTTCTTTAAAACAAAATTTGGGTAAAATTTAAGTAAAACGTAGCTTAAACATAAAATACTTTTGTTGGTATTAAGCTTCAACAACCAACAAGTTTTAAAGTTAAATTAAATATTATCAGAATTGGTAAACCCCGCTTAGACCAAATTCACCGTGCAAATTGAAAAATTATCTTGTATTTTATTTAAGCTCTACGTAATGAGCTACAGCGCTTTAGGCTATTGCTGAAATAGTCTTGGTTGTACTCTGTGGTTCTATGGTAGGCGAAAATAGAAAATGATTTTTTGTATACGAAATGTATTTTAAACGATAAACATTTAATCTCTGCTTAAATCCAATAATTGTACATTTAATTTATGATTTTATAGAGGGCGTGATTGCACATTATTAATTGTTTTTGCACTCACCAGGGCCGTAGCCAGAAAAACTTTTCGGGGAAGGGGGGGGGGGGGGGGGCGTGTCATGACCGGGGATTTGGATTTAAACCCTTTTAACACGTTCACTGATAAGGTCGCACATCTGAGCTTGACACTGAACACTATGAGAAGCGGCCGACACACGCCAGTCCCATATTGGTGAGTATTTTCAATACAAAATGCATTGCGTGCTTCGCACGCCAACCCCCGTATTGGGAGATTTTTCAA
>JAGFPH010005183.1:62942-79616 GCA_018207615.1 Philaenus spumarius
CGTATTGGGAGATTTTTCAATACACAGAGCATTGCGTGCTTCGCACGACAACTCCCGTATAAGGAGTATTTTTAATACACAGAGCATTGCGTGCTTCGCACGCCAATCCCCATATAGGGAGTATTTTCAATACACAATGCTTGCGTGTTTTGTTAGAGTAAAGTATTTTTGTTGTACCTTCATAGTTTTCTTATTTAATAGATCATCAGATCAAGCTCACAAGAGAGTAAGGCTGTAACCTGCTGCATCCGTGTATTGAACGTTGTAGTTTAATCAAGCAAATCTAAATATCAGTATGCATGCAATGCACAATGATGTAAAATACAGTATGTTCTTCTGTTGTTTATTTTATAATTTAATTTGCATTTTCTAAACTTGTATTAATTTTTACTACTAAATTTCGGGATTTCGGGATAGGGAGGTTTTGACCCCCTAACCCCCCTGGCTACGGCCTTGATTTTACGCCTTTATGAAGCTGCCCCATATTTAGTATCGGAAGAATGAAAAACTAGCAAACTCATTGCTGGTAGTGTACAGTTCTGTCACTTGGAGCGCTGCATTCAACTCAGAACTACAGTGACTAGATAGAGACAGTGTGGCCACATGAAAGCGGCCGCCATGTTTTTCCTAAAAGTAATGTTATCTGCCATAAAGTATAATGTAATTTATTTTCAAAATATTTATAAAACCTTTTGTTTTATTTCATAAAGGCCTCGTAAACAATTTTTTAAATGTTAAAAAGTAGTTAGAAAACAGATAAGTTGTTTAAAATGAAATAACCTATAAAAAATAATGATTTAGCCTACTATCACAGTTTTTACTAGCCTATGCCGATAGTTGAGTAGCCTACTGACGTTAATTACAAACTAATAAAGCTATATCAAAACAAGTTGCACTATTATTTTCTTTGTTCAATTCTACGTTAAAAAAAATGTTGAAGTTCACCCTATTTATGCGGTTTATTTGAATAAAAGTTAAGTTTTTGTATTATTTTCAAGGAAAGAATTTTTCAATAATTTGTAGCTATCTGAAAAAAGTATTTGACTGGTCATTATGAAATTGTTTTTAATTAAATTTAATTCTCAACTTATAGACATTTTCGTTTTAAAAATTAAAATTTTTCTGAGATAATATTTTCACAGAACAGGATCATAGTAGGCTACATTCTAACAAAATATTTTACAATCACAGCTACATATAAACTTAGCAACAGTATAAAACTAAACCAATTGTCTTTTAATTATTATCCTGTTGTTAATTAGCCTTTTTTATCAATGAATAAATTTTACAAATTAAATATTTTCAAAGTTACACTTTCAGATTTTTACAATGCATTTATTTCCATCTGATTTTTTTTTAATAAGCGAAGCAATTAAAACTTTCCTAACTAACTAATTTATTTCTATTTAAATTGAAAACTAATAATAAAATTAATGTCTCTAACAACAATTTAACATCGAAATTACAATTCTTTGATTTTGAGGTTAGGCAATTCAAGATTTTCAAGTTTAAGTTATTCAAAGCCGAAAAACAGGTTTCATTATTAATTTCCCTCATTATTTCAGTTAGGCCTACTTATTAATGTGATTCTTGCCTTAGATTGTACCTTCACCAAGACTAAAGAAAGAAAAAATAACGATGACAATTTAATTTGAAAACTATAAACAAACGTAGGGCTAACACGGACGAAATTATAGGTTTGGGCCAAAAACAGTTCTTAAAATTGCGTAATACTAATATTTATTGCATTTATCTTTTCTATTGATAAAAAGGATTAGCCTATGTTATGAACTTTTTAAAATGTTGTAAATAAAAGACTTTTGGTATGTACTTACTTCTGAAATATGCGCGCTGAAACGATTCCGTAGAGTGGCGGGAGTAGCCTAATCTGCTGTCATTTCCTTATTAACTTGGTGCAATATCACATACTTCAACACAAATCGCTTTAAAATAACTATTACGTTTATTTAAAAGTAAAAACTAACAAATATCTCTTAAAAAATCGGTAAAGTCGTTTTTACAATATGTGAACCTGAATGAATGTAATGTAAACAGATACGAATTTAGGAAAAACATGGCTGCCGACATCTTGACCAATAGGAAACAAGACCTCACTTGGCCACACTGTCTCTATCTAGTCACTGTACTCAGAACTATATTTTCACTCCTGTCGAACTTTATGATGTTTTTATTTAGGGTCACTTCTCTTAGACTGTCACAGAAATACAAATTTGGCACAGTTGATTTTCCCTGGGACGGTTAAGGTATCGTTCTGAAATTTGACGTAGCTGTCGGTGAAAGTCATCATTTGCCAAATAACAAACACAATATTTATTGGTTTTCATTTATTTAGTAAAGATTCCACAAATATCTAATGGCTAGTCGCCGACCATGTTTTTTTGTCAGCACTTAACAGGCAATCGAAAATATCTTAAGTGGCGAAACCATGGTATACAGCATTAATTAAATATTTAAGTACTTGTGAAACGTTTATGAAATATGTTGACCCAGATATTTTATAACAATCAGAAGTAAAAATATACTTAACTACGAGAATTTAAGTGAACGCCAGAACTGCAGAGTGTAATAAATTACATGGATGTAATTGGTAGTTAAATGACTTTATGATAATAAAAGCCGACATCTAGCTGTTTAAAGTGAGGTTGTTAGATATTTAGGTTGAGTTTCTCATGAAAACGTTTTACAGTAAAAACGGTTAATGTTTTTACGGCTTTGATTGGTTTTGTATTTACTAGCGTCGTTTCCATTATAATGCCAATATTAAATGTAAAACAGAACTGATCAAATCTCAAAATCTAAAAGATGTAAACTATTAATTATATAAGTTTAAAATAGTTCAGTCAAGTAAATTAAATCGATTTTAATATTCAATCAATTACCTTAAATCTGATTGTTTTTTTTCAATCGATTTTGCATTGAATAAATTTATTTAATAAACGAAGAATTTAATTTAATTAGGAAATTATTTTAATCGGTAATCACATATATTATTTCTCAAGGCCATTTTTTTGTTGGTACGCCATAACTTCCTTAATACATCATCAAATTATATGAATGACGCATCATTTTAAAGCTTTCCTTAACCGCTACATCGGAAAAATATACAAAATACAATTATACGAAAAAATACAAAAAAAAAAAGAAAGAAAGAATCCGAAAGTAACAGTGATGTAAGATCAAGTAAGTTGTAGGGATATTTTCCTGGCGTTGGCAACACTGATGATAACAATAACCAGCTGGAGAGCTGCCGTAACGCCACTACATTGCTATTTTTAATTAATTGTAAGCGTAGTTATAAACAGCATTGTGAATACACCTACATGTATTACTTTACCCCGCACGGGGGGTGCAGACTAGCTGCACCTACTAAGAGGGGTTTGGCGTCCCTCGCGGTACCCGAGTCTAACAATGCCCAACACATTCAACACTTACAAAACATCCATCCAATCACACACACACACACACATTAAACAATACAACATTCCAATTCTCACCTTCTTTTAGGAATTTTGACTGTGCAGAGCCATTGCGCGTTGGGAGTGCCGAACCTGCCAGAGTCTTGACAAACTCTGGTTTGGTAAGGCTGATGTGAGCTTGCTCTGCCGAGACGTATGCGTGGTTTCTGTTCTGGGGCCAGCCACTTCGGTTCTTGGTCAGGAAGTGTTCGCGGTGTTGAAGAAAGTCGGATTCTTCCTCACAGTAGTTTCGGGTTCCAGACTGATGTCCATCCAGACTGGCAAAAGAGTGCTCGGGATCCTCACGGAACTGGGGGTCCGGAAGTGATCGCAATGTGATCTGATGGGCAAGCCCTTACCGAGTTCGCCCGATTCCGCCTAACACGATGCGCTGGACAAAAAAACACATGGTAAAAAAAACCGTCAAATCAGATTTAGGAATAAAGAGACATCATTCGGATTCTTCTGATGAGTCTGTCAACAAAGAATTGTTCAAAAAGACAAAGGAGAGGGCTACTCAACAACCATCTGAGTTGCCAGCTCCCAAATTTTTAGTCTTTTCAAATGCGGAAAAGGATACAGATTTATCAAAGGTATCGCCCTTTGTAATCAACAAGGCAATTACTGGAACAGCGGGCCCTGTACTTTCCATTAGGAAATTACAGAATGGCACCATTTTAGTGGAAACTAACAGCGAGAAACAAAGTTTGTCGCTGTTAAAGATGACTTCCTTCTATGACAAAGTCAAGGTATCTGTAGAACCTCACAGATCCTTGAATTATTCAAAAGGTGTCATTACCTGTAGAGACTTGATCACCATTAGTTTGGAGGAAATAAAGAGCGAATTAGCCAGCCAGTCAGTTCTTGAAGTCACTCGCATAATGCGCAATGAAAATGGAGAGAAAAAAGCCACTGCTTCTTTGATTCTAACTTTTGGCACACCCACATTGCCGGAGTATATCTATGCAGCTTTCTATCGTCTGTCTGTTAGACCTTACGTCCCAAACCCTCGACGTTGTTTTAAGTGTCAAGGGTTTGGACACGTGAGTTCTACTTGCACAAAGCAAGAAACATGCGGTCAATGCGGGAAAAAAGGTCATAATAGTGAGGGCTGCAAAGATGACGCCAAGTGTCCCAACTGTGGCGGCGATCATCCTGCACGGTCCTTTAACTGTGAAAAGTTTAAAGAAGAAAAAGCAGTCCTTACTATTATGGCTAAGGAAAAAATATCATTTAACGCTGCAAAAAAGTTATATAAAACCTCTAGGCCTTCTCTGGAAGGCAAATCATTTGCTGCAGTGGTCTCAAATAAGAGCAACACTCCATGCGCAAATTGTGGAGAATTGGCTAAAACAGTCAAAATCTTGACTGACCAGGTAGCTCAGCTAGTCGCCCTTTTCTCTAAAGTGTCTCCTTCTGCTCCCGCTTCTGTTCTAGTTCCTTTAAATTCCGTTCTTCCGTCCTCCAGTTTCTCGGCTATAGAAGCAGAAATAGAACCATCTATCCCTGCTCTTGATCTGAGAACTGGAACTCGGGAAAAAACTATAATAAAAAAGAAAATTACCCCAATAACTGGGGTAAAACAGTTTCTGAAGAAATCTTATACTTGTCCATCTGTAGTAACAGGAAGAAGTTCTGGACGCGTTCCAGGAAAGAAACCTGTTGCTATAAAAAGTAAAAATTTAAAAAACACCAAAAGTAGTAAAAAAGAAAATGAAAAAGGAGGTTCCCCTACAAATCCTCCTAAAAGCCCTTCTAAAAAACCTGATCCTTGCCCTTCTCCACCCTCAACATCTTCCAAGACGTGTGAGGGAAATATGGAAGTGGACAAGGACACACAACCTAAAAACCATCCTGTCACTACAGGACAGGAAAACGAAAAGGTTACAAAGGGACCATGTCCCTTCTAAAATATTTATTTATTTAAATTAGTATATTATTATATTTCTCTGTGTATATAATATGTACTGTTGAAATATATTATCATTAATTATCTATGTCCACGATCCCAAATAAGAATGTGGTTCAGTGGAATTTAAATGGTATTAGGAGTCACATGGAAGATCTGAAAGTTCTAGTGCGAGACACGTCTCCTCTATTCGTTTGTCTCCAGGAGACACATCTCCGTAATACCCATTTTTTACATTTAAGAGGGTATTCCGTCTTCAGGTCAGATTTTGTTACAGAGGAGAGAGCAAGAGGTGGTGTAGCCATACTCGCTCACAACTCTGTGGATGGTGTTCCCGTAAATCTGGATACACCATTACAAGCAGTAGCAATTCGAGTCGCTGTTCCCATAAAACTAACCATATGCAGCCTATACCTGCCACCAAGCTATACCGTCCAATCAAACGACTTGATCGATTTAATTTATCAATTACCTGCTCCGATTCTGTTACTTGGCGATTTCAACGCACATCACTATTCGTGGGGATCCTCAACCTGCAGCCCAAGGGGTATCTGCGTTGAGAGGATACGATCCGATTTAGATTTGTGTTTACTTAATGACGGATCGTTAACGCACTTAGCAGCTTCGACAGGAGGTTGGACGGTCGTAGACTTGTCATTCTGTAGTCCTTCGCTAGCTGCAAGA
This sequence comes from Philaenus spumarius, assembly GCA_018207615.1. Lineage (NCBI taxonomy): Eukaryota > Metazoa > Arthropoda > Insecta > Hemiptera > Aphrophoridae > Philaenus > Philaenus spumarius. Next base: position 69,012 of record JAGFPH010005183.1, read on the forward strand.
TTTGAGTGGACAGTGATGTCAGATTTGTATGGCAGCGACCATGCCCCTATAAAAATTTCCCTTAATGACTCCTCTTCTATAAACAACCGAACACTTCGATGGATAATATACAAAGCCTTATGGAATGATTTTACAAATCAATTTGCATTACCGGAATATAACCAACATATTTCTATAAATGAAACAGTTGATATGTTTACAGATTCCATTATTTCAGCAGCAGAAAATAACATACCAAAAACTTCAACACGACCAAAACGTCCACCAGTTCCTTGGTGGAACGACAAATGTAAAGAAGCTCTGCGCTTACGAAGAAAAGCACTAAGGACTTTTAATCGAATATCGACAGGAGAAAATTTGGAAAATTATAAAATCTTGCGTGCCAAAGCTCGCAGAATATTCAGGCAGAGCAGGAAAGATTCTTGGACCCATTATATTGGCACAATAACCAGAACGACTGCCACATCAACAGTGTGGAAGAAGTTACGTTCTGTGTGTGGCCATGTTTTCTCTGCTCCTTTGGTTGGACTGATGCAGCAGGATGGGATATTGACCACAGACAGCCATAAAATTGTAAGCATTTTGGGCTCATCCTTTTCTAGGTTCTCTTCAACAGCTGGGTATAACGATGCTTTTCGTACGTATAAAACCGCTCAAGAAGCTATGCATTTCACTATTGGCATATCACAGGATTCTCCGTTGAATGACCCATTTACAATGGATGAATTGGAATCTGCCTTATTGTCGGCTACGGATTCAGCTCCCGGACACGATAATATCGTATATTCTATTATTAAACACCTTCCAGAGTCGGGTAGAACAACTCTTCTCCAAATATACAATCGTATATGGGATGAGCATATCTTTCCTGATTCTTGGTTGGAGGCCATAGTAATTCCTCTATTAAAACCAGGGAAAGACAAAACTGATCCAAGTAGTTATCGTCCTATCTCTCTCACCAGCGTTCTATATAAACTGGTGGAGAAGATGGTCAATCGGCGACTTGTATGGTACCTTGAAAGTAACCAACTGATCTGTAAAGAACAGTGTGGTTTCCGACAGGGAAGATCATCTATCGATCAGCTGGTTTTGTTAGAGTCGGCCATTCAAAATGCCTTTCTTCTTCGTCAGACATTTGTTGCGGTGTTTTTCGATCTTGAAAAGGCATATGATACGGCTTGGAGAAGAGGAATTCTAAATACATTACAATCTTGGGGTATTCATGGGAGAATCCTAGCATTTATTAAACATTTCCTATCTAATCGATATTTTAGGGTGCGTCTTGGATCCACCTTATCAGATCGATTTTATTTAGAGAATGGTGTCCCTCAAGGCAGCGTACTTAGTGTCATATTATTTGCAGTTGCTATTAATAGCATCACTGCTAATGTCCGATTACCTGTCCACTGTTCTCTTTTTGTTGATGATTTATGATTTTGCCATTTACGTGGCAACCAGAAACACGGCAACCGCAGAAAGAACACTGCAACTAACGATCAACAAATTACAAACATGGTCCAATCAGACAGGATTTAAGTTTTCTGCTGCTAAAACTAGATGCATTGCTTTTACTCGTCGCAGACAACATTTTAGTCCCACTTTATACCTAAACGGAACTCAACTTCACTCCGATAACACATTCACATTTCTTGGTCTTATATTCGACCATAGACTCTCTTGGAACCCACATGTGGCAAATTTAAAATCACGCTGCATCAAGATCTTAGATATGTTACGGGTTTTAAGTGGTTCTCATTGGGGAGCCGATAGAACCTGCATGCTGCGTTTTTGCTCTTATTCGATCACGAATTGACTATGGGTCCATAGTCTATTCGTCAGATAGGTTATCGGTTCTTAAAAATATTGATTCTGTTCATAACACTGCTCTCCGTCTAGCATCCGGAGCTTTTCGTTCTAGTCCCATTAGTAGTCTGCTTGTTGAAACGGGTGAGCCATCGCTCACGCGACGGAGACAACAGCTAAAACTGTCATATATGTGTAATTTGCGCTCCAAACCTTTGCACCCTTCATATAATATTGTATTTAACAATCCATTATTAGCACAGTACGAATTCCGTAAACAATACACTGCTCCCTTTGGAATCAGAACCATCCGTATCCTTAATAATCTGGGTGTAGCACTACCTCCTATATATGAAAATACACCATGTTTTGTCGCTCCATGGTTGATTAGAAAACCTCATGTCGATCTCTCATTGTCTAGGTATCTAAAACAAACTACACTTGATATTGTTTACCGTCAGGAATTCATATCCATATGCAAACGTTACCCATCAAGTCATATTATTTTCACTGATGGTTCAAAACTGGACAATAGAGTTGGATGCGCTTTTGTTCTGTCAGGAAACAGCTTCACTTATGGATTACCATCTTCCTCTTCTGTATATACAGCAGAACTTTTTGCAATACTCAAGGCACTCAATATTGTTCTATCAACACCGGTACACCTTCTTATATGTTCAGACTCAAGAAGTGCACTTGAGTCCATTCAAAATATGTACTCTCCTAACTCTTTGGTCAAAGATATTCTGTGCTCCACGCACAGACTTTGTCTGAGGGGCGTGGGGGTGTCGTTCTGCTGGGTTCCGGGTCACGCCGGTATACAAGGAAATACTATAGCAGACCTAGCTGCTAAGGAAGCCACTTCCTTACAGCCTAGCGTGAATAAAGTTATGTCGTCCGACTATATGTCCTTTTTGAAACAAGCCCTGTTTAGACAGTGGGAAGAAGAGTGGGTAGCAGTACAAGGAAATAAACTCCGCCAAATTAAAGATACCGTTCGGCCATGGATATCCTCAAACCGCCAAAGCCGTCGAGAGGAAGTGGTGGTTTCTCGTCTACGCATTGGCCACTCTGGTTTAACCCACGGGTTTCTGATGCGTCGGGGGGATCCGCCGTTTTGTCCTTACTGCTTAAACCTCCTTTCAATTAAGCATCTACTTTTAGATTGTGAAAAGCTGAAACATGTTCGGAAGAGGTTTTGCCTACGAAGTTGCATTCGGAGGATGCTGGGTGATGACTCCCAAACCATTAATATGGTGTTAGCATTCCTCCATCGGTTGAATATAATTGGAAAATTTTGAAACAACATACATTTATGTAATTTAATTATCATGTTTAGATTTATTACTTGTTATTTTAATTAGAGTTTTATTCATTGTTATGTAACAGGGCCCTTTACACCCCTGTAACAAGTTGCCATTGTGTAATTATTGTTGTTATCATTGTTATTTTATCGTGTACTGTCCGTAGTGTGTGTAAATTAAAAGTTTAATTTTATAGCTGTGTTTGATTTTATGAGCATTATGCAAATGCTTCTCGTTATCCAGGCGATGATAACCACCTAGGGTTTTTGCCTTTAAAAACCCCCCAAAAAAAAAAAAAAAAAAAAATGTATTACTTTAATTAAGTGGGATTTAAGTAAGTTAGAATGCGAATGCTTCGCACGGGTCAGCTAGTTTATACTGATTTTGTATTACTTAAATTTGTGTTTATTGTTTTATAAACTCTGTAATATTTTGGAAGAAATAAATTCAGTGTTCTGGTATAACATAACAGTTTTGCTGTGTAAAATCTGTAAATATACAGGGTGGAACAAAGTTAGTGTTAAAACCTTCGGGAAACGGTTCTATGGGTCAAAATAAATAGAAAATCAAGAATAATATTTGTTCAAAAAACGCTTAATTTTCCAAATATCCGCCATTTTGTTTCTTTACTAAATAATTAATATCTAGAGAACGGTTTAACCGATTGAGTTAAAACTTGGCTTGAGGTTTAACCTAACAATGCTTAAGAAAAATAAACGATTAAATCCAGTCATGCATTTCAAAATGACGGATGTTTGAATATTTCAAACCTAAATTACTCAAAACCCGTTCATTTTAACAAAAAGACACTTTTTTGCAGCCCTTTTGATTCCCTATCGGTTGCTGTAACTGTTAAAACAATCGAATGAAGGATAAAGCTAAGTTATGTGTAATAATTGGTTTATTCAACCAACAGAGTAAATACAATATTGTATGTACATTTGCTGTATCTTTAACTTAACTATTATTCTTCATCCGATTGTTTTGAAAGTTGAAAAATCCGATAGGGAATTAAAAGGGCTACAGAAAAGGTACCTTGACATTTTTTTATTAAAAAGCACGGTTTTTGAGTAATTTAGGTCTGACATTTTCAAACAGCCGCCATTTTAAAGTGCATGATTGGATATAATCGATTATTTTTTTAAAGATAGATCGTTGTTAGGTTAAACGTCATGCCACGTTTGAACTCAATCGGTTAAACCGTCCTCTAGATATTAATTATTTAGTAAAAGAAACAAAACGGCGGATATTTGGAAAATGAAGCGTTTTTCGAAAAAATATTCTTCTTCATTTTCTATTTATTTTGACCCATAGAACCATTTCCCGAAGTTTTTAACACTAACTTTGTTCCATCCTGTTGTTGGACAACATTGGCGTGCGAGAGGTTTTGCGTTGGTATGCGGGACAAAATTTTGTAGGTTGGTTAATTAGCTCAAGAGGAAGCTGAAGCCATTTCGCACATGTGAGCTTGACACTGAACACTATGAGAAGCGGCCGATGCACAGTGCATTGCACGTAAACCTCCTTATTGGAAGTGTTTTCAATACACAGTGCATTGCGTGTTCAATATACAGTTGTTTAGGTCTGTTGCAACACTGAAAATATTTTCTAGCTCTCTTCGTTAACTTTAATGTTATGAGTGATTTTTATCAAAATGGATAGTACAATGTTTTTATATTGATTGAAAACACCGTTTATTTTTACAGCAATTAAAGTTCAAAGACAGTTTTTAACCGTTAATGTTTGTTACTAAAGAGCGTTCTGCTTGAGTGAATGCGGTTTGATCACCAAATGGTCTACCAGATTGTTAAGGCTCTGTCTATATATCGGGATTAAGTCAGAAATGAGTTTTGCGGACGCTTAAAATTTCACAAAACACAGTTTTTTTAAAATAATTCATCTAATGTTTTTCCGTAGAAGCTAACTAAACAAACTTAATGCAAATTTACTATTTAAAGTAAATCTTTTAAATGAATATTTGTTTAAAAATGACTAATCCTAATGTACACGTAGGCCTACTGTGTACGCAACCTTAACTTACTCCTATTTCACTGTTATCTTGATTGTTTTGCTATCAGCCCAGTTTCCAAGGGTGTGCAATACAATGATGAGACAGTCCCATACAGTCCTCGTCAATATAAATTACCTTTTATCGAATTTTGAAGATAATCTTTTGTAATTTGCAGGAAATTATTCACGGTCATCTAATTCATTATTAGTAGATGACAAAAACTTGCAAATTATACATTTTTATTAAAGACTAGATGGTTTCGCCCCCTGCTCGCTTCGCTCGCCAGCCCCTGCGTCGAAGCAAATGCAAACAGGTTATTTTATATAATTAGACCCTACTATTAAATTATAATATGTCTTCTTTATTTTAATTAGGATGTAACATAGTGATTTCTTATTTTAAAATTCCTTAATTTATTAAGGGTTTATTCTCTAGTTTTAAGAAAATTATAACAATATACATTTTTCAAAATTTTCATCCCTTAGCAGCACGCGACAAAATGTCAATCTATGATACTTTTTTTTATGTATGTTGTAAGAAATAAATTAATGTAAAAATTGTCAGCTCACTAACTGTAAGGAAAGTATAAAAATTATTTTTACCGTTTTAGGGGTTGACATTACAATTTCACTCCTTAGTAGCCCGCGACAAAATGCAAATCTAGTTTACTTTTTCTATGTATCTTGTATGAAATAAAAGTACAAAATTTCAGCTCTCTAGATTTAAGGACAATTGATATTTATTGTTTTAGGGGTTGTTTAATCCCTTAAATCAAAATTGATTGTAGCCTATGTTACTCAAGGATAGTGTAGCTTTTGATTAGTAAAACTATTTTTTCAATCGGTTCAGTAGTTCCAGAAATTACCGCCTACATACAAACAAATAAACAAACAAATTTTACCTCTTTGTAATATTATTAATAACAACCCCAATTCTAAGATGGTAAACACAGGTAAATGTCCATTCATTGTAAATATATTCGATAAACATAAAATGTTGGTTCATCAGTCTTTGCTTAACCTAAAATTATTGTATGTATGTTGCCGTTAAGACAAGTAAAATAAATTAGGGGGGCGATACAGAAAAAAAAATTAATAACATTTTTGAAATTTTTTCATTTTGTTCTCAAGTCTATTCTGAACACATTGGTAAATTTTTTCAAAAATATCTTAATTTTTACAGAAGTTATGAAGAAATATCTAAAGTGATGTCGCGTCCATTTTTACAATGTTTGGTGTGCTGAGGATGCCATTTCACCTACACTATTTGCCTTCCAATTATTTTGGGTATAAATCAACCAAAGTTATTTATACAATCATGTAAATATACAATCATGTAAATATACAAACATGTAATTTCTTCTAATTTTGATTTCTTACTCTACGTCTAATATCTCTGTGCATTAGAATCTGTCAGTTGTTTTTTCCTACAGCTGTTCTCTGTTCTGTTGAGGTTATGAACTGTCTGCTTTTGTAGTTGATTGTTTGTGTTTAGTAAAGTGCTTTAGTGGATTGAAATGGGTAAGAATAAAGTTAGTTATAAGGAAAAAAGAGACAATTAATTTCATGGTAATCGATTCTGAAAACAATGCTCAAAGAAGACTCATTTATAGAAATGGAAGGAGTATCATATGCTGCTGGGGAGTTTTAACAGTGATTTTCTTAGTTTTAGCGCAAAAAAAAACTTTAACAGCGATTTTCCGAAACCAGTGTTTTAATTTACGGTTTCCTTTATAACTCAAAAACTGTTAGAGCTACAGACTCCAAATTTTCAGGACATACTTAGGACATCTATGGCTAGAATCTGAACTAAAATCTTCATTGTGAGTAAAAAAAAACAAAACAAAAATTAATTATTACCTGAAAAAAAAGCAAATTTAAACTTTTTAAAATTTTTAAAATGTTAATAAATAAACAAATCTAGCTTTATTGAAATTTTTGGGGAGTAATATTTTTTTATTAAGAAAGGTATATAAAGAGCAAAATCTGAAAATTTCATTAAAATCTAATTTCATTTGAGGTCATAGTAAAATATTATGTTTCTGTATGTAAAACGATTGCGACTCTTTTGTATGGCGCTCCTAATACACACAATATTTTTAGGTTAGGCCTAGACTGATGAACCACCATTTTATGTTTGTATTTTAACGCTTGACGATATTATCTGAACTACGCCGGACGGAACCGATCGTCTCTTAATTTAAATTGATGAACCAAAACACATGATTCTTGAATGTATTTACATTCATTGCCATAGCAACTAATTTGATAACGCTTTTTCGTTACGCTTACTTTATATTACTTTCTCACTATACTATAGTATAGAGAAAGTATAGTGATCGCAAAAAAAATCGATGTTGAGATTTTTGTGGAAAGATCGGTTTTGGGACCCCCTGAGTCCAAAAAACTGGTTTTTACAAAGTGTCTATCTGTATGTATACAAAGCTAGGCGAAAACTATTCGATCGATTTCGAACAAATTTGCACCAAACATGTAAATTAGAAATATATAGATGCACGAAAAAAGGTTTTGAAAATTTTTGAAAAAACCCTCCTTTTTGGCCAAAACACCCCCAAAACATCAGTTACATTTTTTTTAATAAAAAAACGGCTCTAACGATTTTGATCAAATTTGGCTTATTTGTAGCCCTTAGTGTACCCTATCATATGCAGAAACCCGGATTTTTCTAATAATAATAACTTATTTTTGGGGTTTTTTTGGCCAAAAGAGGGTTTTTTTCAAATTTGTCAAAACGTTTTTACGTGCATCTATACAGGCATGTTTTGCGCAAATTTGTTCGAAATCGATGGAATAATTTTCTCTCTAGCTAATAATAATAATATTTATTAGTAATCTCCTACTTTAACACTTCTCCTACCTCACCTACAATTATGAAGTCACAGTGAATCTGTTTGATAATTGAAATATGTTTGTGAGAAAGTATGTGCCAGTTCCTGGTACCGTTTATTTGTCATTTCCGTAGCAACCAATTATTACAAATTTTTTCGTAACGCATTACATTTTCTATTTGTCATCTCATACCGCAAAACGCGTTAAGAAACTTCGTTTTAAAAACATGCTGGGAAGTTTTCGCCCAAGTCGTATCTTGAATTCTATACAGTCTACGCATAACTGTTAGAAATTGAGTAAAAGAAATAAAATATTAACTAGGAGTCAAGAATGGAGTATTTAACGAAAAAGAATACTTATGTTACCATTGAGATAACTTTTTGTGGCAGCGGTGCCGGAGTTTATTGTGTTGTAAAACACTCCTTAAAGAACTTTGTAATTGCACGAAAGGTTGTGGATGAAGCTGTGGATTATCTAGATTCATTATTTCTGGAAATTGTCACGGATAATCCTGTCTTAATACCGGGTATAAAGCTTCTACCGTTGATTGTTCTAATAATAATTACACCGAATACGATAAACTCAATCCCATGTTTCAGCTGAGAGTGAAAAAAGAGAAAAACATTTATCTCACCTCAAAGCTCAGAGCCGAAACGGATACAGTACACTTTGAATACATTATTGTACGTAGGTTCTTCGTTGGAAATTATATTATTTTTTATTTCGATAGTAACCTCAATTGGCTCTGAACCATAGGATGTGAAATTATAGAAAAAACAAATTTTATACAGTTTACTAAAACAATTTCCCATATTTCCCGGGATGGGGGGGGAAATTTGTCAAGTTGCGAGTTTCCCCTAGTTATATTATGTTTTAGAATAGTTTAGGTATATTTTTTAATAGTCGAGAATAAACCAAAATAATATTCTGTTTTTTTTTTTTGTTTATTTGCTAACCATGTTTTTCAGTCCACGTAGGAAAATGATGATATCGTGATTCTTGAATTCTACTGCTCTTAAGAAGTATCCCATTTAGAAAGTGAAGGTGTATCTTAAAATCTTCAGCATATAAGTAAAACGTACAATATTCCAAATTGTCGAAATGTCATTTGTGTAAATACTGACCAATAAAGGTATGAAAAATAAGAGGGTGAGAGATAGGGCGAGTTTGAATATCTATAAATATTCCTAAAATAGTGCAGCAAAAAAAAAAAAAAATATCATGTACACAATAAGGCAATAACTAAGGACAACCTTTGCACACTTAAATTGGAACCACAAAAGAACCCTCAAATTTCCTAGAAGAATAAGTTACAAAGTTACTGCGGGAATTTTGTAATATTTAGGTATTAATTATGTTGTATAACATTTTTTATTTTCCTAAATATAAACTCTTTAATGTAAAGTACATTTAATTTGATGTGATTGTATGTAAGTGTACCCTTGTACTAACAACTAAAAATTTTCAATCACTTTTGGTTTTTTTACATTCCATATTATTTATTTATTTTAAGTGTACCCAAAATCAAACAGCTGTATCTCAGAAGCTATTCATGGTAAAAACCCCATTTCGGTCTCATATTAAAGGTACATTTCCCTACTTTAAAGTTAGTCCTTATCAGGTTTGCTGAAAACCGCTTGTTTCACGGTGAAAAAACACAAATGCTATCTAAAATCTAACAATTTTTGAAAATTTGCTTGAAATTTGAATGACTGTAACTGGAGAAGTGTTATCCTCAGGAAGATGATTTCCATTTTAAATTGTGGTAAATTTAATGTTCTTTAAAAAAAGGACGGAATGATTTTTTTTGTCAAACCAGTCCTTCATTACTAAAAATTAGAAAAACTAGAACAAGGTAAAAAAACTGTTCCTGGTCGCCGGTGGCGTGCGCGGAGCACCGCCGATGTCGTAAACTTGGAATTTTAAATAGTGCCCCTATACAAACAACATTAAAAAAATTGGTTGACCGTGCAGGCCAACCCTAGAACTTCCCGCTTAGTTTGAATTTTAAACGCTTAAAATAAGTTTTTTTGTTAAAATACCAAAAAACGAAAATTTATGAATTTTTAAACAACGATAACTTTTGAATGCGTCGTTCGATTTTCATTTTTAAAAAAGCATTCTACGCAGTTTTTAAATCACAAAAAGAAAATGTACAGGTTTATATTGATTGGTTGAAAAATCTGGAAGATATGTTAAAAAAAATACCAAAAAACGAAAATTTGTGAATTTTTAAACAACGATAACTTTTGAATGCGTCGTTCGATTTTCATTTTTAAAAAAGCATTCTACGCAGTTTTTAAAGTACAAAAAGAAAATGTATAGGTTTATATTGATTGGTTGAGAAATCTGGAAGATATGTTAAAAAAATACCAAACAATACCAAAAAACGAAAATTTGTGAATTTTTAAACAACGATAACTTTTGAATACGTTGTCCAATTTTCATTTTCAAAAAAGCAGTCGACGCAGTTTTTTAAGCACAAAAAATGTATACATGGTTTTATTATGATTTTTTCGCACGCTTTAAAGTTATTTTTAAAAAACATAAAAAATGCAAAACAAATTTAGGTTATTTTTTTAAATTTCTTCAGATTGGCTCGATGGATTAACTCTCAAATCTAATCAGATCTAAGTTT
>JAGFPH010005183.1:87343-102459 GCA_018207615.1 Philaenus spumarius
TCAGTAGTTTTAGAGAAATCGTGATTTAGTAACTTAGACCCCCCCCCAAAGCCCCCCAAACCCCCTAAAATTTCGAATTTTTTTAAACCCTTTCTTATCAGCACCTACGGCCCTAGAGGAAGCTACATACCAAATTTCAGTCCAATCCGTTCAGCAGTTTTAGAGAAATCGTGATTTAGTAATATTGCTCCCCCTTAAACCCCCCTAAAATTTCGAATATTTTGAAAACCTTTCTGAGTGAGCCACTATGGCCCTAGAGGAAGCTACATCCAAATTTCGTTCCGATCCGTTCAGTAGTTTTTGAGAATTTTGCAAAACAACCCCCAAAAATCAGTTATTATTATTATTATTATTACCTAAACGAAAATTTTTAGAAAGATGCTGTTTTTTGCATATGGTAGGGTACATTAAGGGCTACAAATAAGCCAAATTTTATCAAAATCGTTATAGCCGTTTTTGAGAAAATTAGATTTTTCTCGTTTTTTGGCAATTTTTGGGGGGTAAAACCCCTTAAAAATCAAAAATTTGCAAAAATGAAAAAACGCCTGGAGATATGCCAGAACTACACATACATACCAAATTTAATCAAAATCGGACCATTGGTATGGTCTCCAGCTCTGTACACATCCTTACAGACACACAGACACACGGACACACGGACAGACATCACCAAAAAAACACTTTTTTGGGTTCAGGGAGCACCAAAACAAAAAATTCCACTAAAGATATTTTTGAGTTCTGGGAGCACCAACACAGATAATTCCACTAAACAATTTTGTAGGGTTCAGGGAGCCCCAAAGCAGGTAATTTCACTAAAAATTCAAATTCGAAAGTTTCGACGAAAACAATACTTTCTCCATATACTACGTATAGGGTGGAGAAAGCAAAAAGGCATGATGAGTGGTTAAATGAGTGGGGACGAGAAATGTCTTTGATAGTTTAGCTAAGGCTGGCAACTTAAGAAACACTAAATTACTGCTTTGATTGTCAGTCTACCGTGATTGAAGTCAATCAAGGTGAAGTGACACACTTTATTCAGTAAACATTATTTATTCGATCAACAATAAAACAACAACAATATATAATTTTCATAGCAACTTTATTTTTTAAATTTAATTTTAGTTTCGAACAATCCTTTGAGAAGATCGGGTCGGGTTTTAAGCGCGCGGATTCGGATTTTATTCGGTTAGGCGAATGCGTGACTCCAACAGCTGTAACCTGGGGTTGTATGGTCTTGCATTAGTGACACAACAAACACTCAAGTTGTTCATTCTGCATTATGGTTTGACCTTCTGCATAATGAAGCCTTGATCTCTGTTCATTGTATTACTTCTAAATAACTGCATAGTGCCAATTATGTTACATTAGTAGTCCCAGCCACAAAGAAAAATTATTTAATTATATATTGCAATTATATATATTGTATAGTTTATTTAATAAAAAACTATTTTTAGTAGAAACGAAAGGTATGTTCGTACAACTTTTATTTGATGTTACTTCCAACCGCTAAATGTTTCATCGAGCGACGTTTAATCTTATTGTAAACAGTTAACATTTCGTACTTAATACTATTAAAATACAACCTAAGAAAATAATTACTAATTTCCATGTGAAAAAATCTCGCAGTTAAATTTTAAAATAACAAAACATTACCTCTCCATAATCTTTATACTTTATGTCTATATTTTAATACTACATTTAATTAACAAAAAAACTGTCTGGTCACTTTATGGTGATGATTATTGTGTACAATAGTAAGAGGTTTTTATGGAACTCATCAATCATTAATGTGAATTTATTTCCGTATTTATGATGATACAAATTATTTGTAAACACATATAAGATTCAATTATTTACTTTGCCTTCCCCGAAATTAACCGATTTCCTTCATATTTGGTAGAAAAATAATCAGGCGATCAATACACAGCGCGTGTATATTTTGTTTTAAGTTTTGTTTTCAATTGAAAAAGTTTGCATAATGACGCTGGGACAAGAAGCAAGACTCACCGACAAAGGCCGACGACGAGTGCCCATCCCCGATCTCGCACAATAGACCCAAGGGTAAGGGTGTACGGTCGACTGGTTCCGCCTCACTATAAGTGCACTAACACAAAGGTAAGATATTTACCAGTAAACAAAGGTAAATCAATCCTGGAAGGCGATAAGGATGAGGTCATTAATTTATAATGAGTGCCAGGTGCTTTGTTTTTTATTTTGATGTGGGGTTGAATTACTGCATCTACTTATATAAAGCTAGACGGTAACACTGATTCACTATATTAATTATTAGGCACTTCCCGCAATCGTACACCCCTCGACCTCTTACTTGAATTAAAGCTCTCGACGAGAAACCTTTGGGAAAATTGCCAGAATTTAACAATTTTTAAGCAAATGTTTTGGCGGGAAAGATTTTTTCGATTTTTTTAATTTCTTCATTTTTCCACTTTGAGGGCATTTAGTAAGAAATCGGTAAGAGAAAGCAAAAAAATTTAAATACAAAAGTTGTAGAAAATTAAATTTCAAAGAAGGAATTTTCCGTCAGATCGAAGATCCAATCATCCATTTAGCCACTATTCATCCGAGAAAGGAGGCTCCGCCCAAAGTCCTTAAAGCTAGACGATTTCACTGATTCACTGACATTAATTATTAGGCACTTCCCGTAATCGTACCCCCCTCGACCTCATATTTGAGTTAAAGCTCTCGACGAGAAACTTTTGGGAAAATTGCCAGAATTTAACATTTTTTAATTTTGGAAGCACCTTTTGGGCGGGAAAGATTTTTTCAATTTTTTCAATTTCTTCATTTTCCCACTTTGAGCGCATTTAGTAAGAAAACGGTAAGACATAGCAAAAAATGTTAAATACAAAAGTTGTAGAAAATTAAATTTTAAAAGAGATATTTTCCGTAAGATTCAAGATCCAATCATCCCTTTGGCCGCTATTAACCCGAGAAGGAGCTCCGGCAAACAATCCTTCAAATTTCCCATGTTAATCTTATGGAGATAAGGTTTAATGAGTTTGAGTCAGCTGCCAAATAAAACAGCTGATTTATGCTTGGTCACCTATGTACAAACGAGCCAAAGATTAACGAGATTCTCTAGCGAATTTTACAACTGCGAGCGAAGCGAAGCAGCCATCTGAGGCCGAAGGCCAAGGCGGGGCTGGGACGCGAAGCGTCCAGGGGTAGAGCCCCTAGTTGGTGTATAAGCATATAACATTAAACGGTATTTTCACCTGCGTAATTTATTTGTATTTTTTCAGATATTAGCAAACTTTCAGTTTTAAAATTTGTACACTCTGATTATCAGTACTACGTTATCATTAATAATAAATGTTTTATAAATTATTGTAATTTATTTTTTCTACAAGGTGTTTTTTTTTGTGTCAATGCCATATCTCCCTTAATTCTTCATTAAAATTAATTATTCAAGGATCATTTTAAAGCTTATGTTCCCTGCTATTGACAAAAATTTGACAAATAGCTTAAAATGTATGTTTTGTTAACAAAATGTATTAAAAAACTTTCATTTGAAAGTTCATATAATTTCCAATGAAAGGCGCCATCTATTAACAATCTGTTTAACTAACATGACAGCTACATTGTATATGCAAGTGTGATCTATCACACAAATCAATCAAATTAAATCAACGTAAATAAATAGACGTAATTTACTGATTTAAATCAATGTGTTAAATCAATTAAGTACTCCTTACTTGGGAAATATACGCAACGGTCACCTAGTCTAGTTATAAACATGAATACATCGTAAATTGAAATAAAGGGATATAAAGAATTGAACATTAATATTTTAATTTAGCCACAGATATGTTTGAAATCTTTGTTTCACTGCAAAAGCTGTTGGAATTTTCCTACTGTTCCATAACAAAATACTTTTGCTGTATATTGTATAATAAATTTTCATTGTGATGAGATGAGGTAACTTTTATTTTAGATCAGCCTAAAGTACGTTGTAAAATACAAGTTTTATTCATGATTTCGTCGAACTCATTTTCGTTGGTGTACAGTTTCCGTTATCTATGTCTGGGTTTATTCATTGTTTCGACTTAACATTGTTGCCAAGCAATGACTACTTTTAAGCCAGAAACTTTCTTTTAAAAACAAGACCTACAGATTCAGAATATAACTGCCGATGAAATTTTGGCACGTAATATCTCACTAGTTATCGGGCATGAACTCTTTCCATTTTTATTAAACTCAGGAAGCGTGTGACAAAATAACAGTTTTTGCTTTTTTTGTAAAAAAATATTAAAATAACTAAATTTTTATCAAAATCGTCAAAATTGAATGTTAATACAAGTTCTTAGAATTTAAAACTGAAGGGTTTCGGAAAATCAATTGTTTAAAGATTTATCTAAAAAAAATACGTTGCCTGAATTTCAGTCTTTCTCACGAAGCCGACTTCCAATTTAACAAAAGATTTGAAGAGTTACAATTAAATTTTCAAAGTGTATTCAAAACAGGCGAGACACCGGTGTACGGTACACTGGCAGCGGTCGGTGTCGTGATCGGTAGAAGCCTCGTACACTGCAGATACATCGGTGTCTCTGACGTCACAGCCACCTTATGTTTATTGTCGAAACATTCAGAATGTTCATAGTTCCTGTCAGTAGGCTATAATATAGTTTTGTCTCTTGTGATTTTGATGGTATTTGTTGCACACTCTTTGTGCGTTTACTACATTTAAAAAAAATGTTTAGTAAATTGTTTAAGTAGTACAAAATTTGTATTAAATTCCAATTAATAATTGTTGTAAAT
The DNA here is from genome assembly GCA_018207615.1 of Philaenus spumarius. NCBI lineage: Eukaryota > Metazoa > Arthropoda > Insecta > Hemiptera > Aphrophoridae > Philaenus > Philaenus spumarius. The sequence continues at coordinate 92,120 of JAGFPH010005183.1, forward strand.
TTGTAAAAATATAAATGATACTAATTAAAATAAATACTCTAAGACTTGAACAATTTAACAAACGCAAAGTAAATCAGCTTTTACACGAAAACAATTTATTAATTTTTAAATGGTGGTGCGCTACTAGTGTCTCGTCTGATGTCACAATTTTCAAATGGGTCCCGTACACTGTCCTGAGTACCAGCTTCTAGCGGGGAGAGACACCATAGAGCTGCAGAATCTGGGAGCCCGCTCTCATCTGTTGACGCACATTTAATTGATAGTACATTTAGTGTTCTGTACACTAGTGTACCTTACACTGGTGTCTCGTCTGTTGTTAGCCTTAATAATTTCTTGCAAATAGTAGTGGTGTATAAATTATGCATTTTTTTTTAAATATTATGAGATTTTTTATATTGTTGTTATATTTAACGAACCGTCCTAAATATGATAAAAAACTACATACTGTTATTTAGGTATTAAACTAAAAATAAAGCAAATCAATGAGAGTTGTTGTTTTTTCCCCTGAAATATTAACAAAAGTAAATTAATAATGATTTAAAATCAGAAGTATTACAATCAAGAAATGGATTCGGGTATTTTAAACAGTGCAGCAGATGAAAAGAAATTGACTCACAAACTAGGTTACTGGATCTAAACGAGATCAGAAGATGTAAACAACAGAAGGTTGCAATTGATATTTACGATGCAACGGAGTATCATAAATACCTATTTTATAGAGTTGTTTTACTTGTGCACTATAGCAACAAGTTAGTACTTCAATCTCTGTCTGAGATTGACGAAGACATAAAATGTGTTGTTTAAGTTTCCTTGACAAAGTCTTATTAGCTTTCAGTATAAAATCCAGGAATAGGAGTTTTTATTTAGATTTCTACAGTTTAGCTGCTGATCTCTTTTATAACGTTTTAGTTATTACTGTAAAAAATAATACATTTGGCCAAACTCGACGTCTCTTAGTCTTAAAATATTTAACAAAGTCTTAGACTATTAGAATGAAAATATTAAAAAGTTGATTTGTACTACGAGATGACTCTACAAGAAATAAATTTTCGATCGTTTTAAATTGACAGTTTTTCTAAAACTTTTCATAATCCGTTACGCAATCTTGAAGAGACTCAAACAGTTGATATTAAGGGTCTGCTGTAGTGGCGGCCATCTTGGAGTTTTATCCCATAAGAGCAATGTTAAATTTCAAACCATTTATTTCGTTTACTTTTTATCATAAAATTGTTTGCAAGGTCTCATTTTAAGCACAGTTACAATACGCATCCGTCTTGCAATTTAGATTTTTTTAAATGCTTTTGATTTGTATGTAATTTGTTATGTAATTGACATTTTGTAAGTACAAAGTTTGAATTTTTTTCCTAACACAATAACAAATTAATAATGAAAAATAATTTGCAAGTAGGATCCGAAATTTTATAAAGAATATTCAGTTTTTTTTTTCAACACTCAATTACAAAAGATAGACTTATAAAATGGTTTGAAATGAGGCAATGTCAAAGCGTTCAGCTGCAAGAAATTGCACTCTTTAGATAGGGATACAGTGAGAAGCGGTTGCTTTTCCGGTTGCTTTCTCGTTTACTGGAGCAGACCCTTAAAGTCTCGTATCGACCCTATGGGATTTGTTAATCAATATTTAATTTATCCTTATGCAATTTTTAGAAATTCATATTGCCTTGACCTTCTTGGACTTGATTAATAAAGAAGAAAGGTTTAATATTTCGAAGGCTACCAGTGGTCTCGTTTTAAAACATCTTTATTTTGCATAAAACTATTAATATAAATAAAAGCGTATTCAAAGAATTTTGAAAATTTACTTGTAAATCTGCAGTTTTTGTTAACGAAATGTTAAAAGAATTTTTAAGTGAGTATTCTTTATTAACTACTGTAAGGCAAGTTTTGTATGAAGACCAACGTATGACATAGACATAGACTTATTTTTTATTGCACAACATACATTCAGAAAGAACAGGTCATTTACATCACTATAACTAATTTGATTAATAAATAAAAAGTTGACAAGATTCATTCTTCATAATTCATAGAGGATTATTAAAATAATCATCTATACTATAATAAACTCAACAAAACTTGCAAATAATTTAGGTGAAATTTAGTTGGCACAGACATAATGTAAATGAAGCGGTAAATAAGCATTTTACACTCTGTTCTCAAAGGGTTCACTATAAGTTTTATTCGTCTTGATATTTTAGTGAATTGAAAGTGTTTATAGTTTATAAAATAGTGATATATTGTGTTTTAGTTATAAATAAATAAGTGTAGATTGTGTTTGAGTGAAGTTAGGCTTACAACAGTGTTCTAATAAAACGGTAAGTTAAGAAATAACATAGCCTAGAAATAAGGTTTTAGGTTAAATTGCCGCTTTGATATTTTGATTTTTCACTACAAAATGTAAATTTATTTGAAACTGGGTAGAATGCTATTAGATTCTACATTTCATTCTCGAATTTTTGGTATAAAAAAAACATTGTTTGAAGTAAAATGTTTTTATTCCTAGTCACTTTGAACTTAGTCTGATTTGCAGGTTATGCAGTAAAAATATTCAAAGTGTTATTTTGAACTAAACAATTGTGAAATTGAAAAATATTTTTACATATTTCTATTTAGAACTAAATTAAAACTTTCGTGTATTTTGAAAAAATCTCAAAAAGTTTTTACTATTTTTATGTAGGCATAAAGTTGTTTTTTTTCCTTCCGTTACTAAACATTTTTGGCTTTCTAAGCTAATAACTTTTACAATTTCAAAAGAAACTAATTTTTAGTGGCATATTTGAATTCTTTGAAGTTTATTCTACAAAAAAGCTACGGAACACTTTTGGATTGGGGTTAATTTACTATTTTTGGTGAATTTTTAAAAATATGCTTGCAAAACGCTAAAAACAGGCCTTTAAATTTTAGCTTTAACCATGCCACTTGGAGGGTTAATAACATATTTTTAAACAAGTTAGACCGAGGGTCTTACACATTTGTGGCAAACAGTTTTACAATTTTACTCCCATATACTGTGGACTATTTTCAAACAGCTTTAGCCGATGGCATGGAACTCTGTAACTTTATTTAGTTCTAGTTTTATAAAAATGCCCAAAACCGTTTTTCACAAAGCATGCTTTATTTTTGTCTTATTGTAAGTCTTGGCAACGTATGCAAAAGTATGTTACAATTTCTAAAAAGGACCCTACAAATTCCTTCTCTTCCTATCAAAGTAAGAGTTCTTAGATTTTTTTTTAAAGTAGCCTATAAATACCTTCTGTGTCCCAACACCGCAATACCATACCTCAGCACAGATTCAATATATGCATGGTAAATCACCAAACAAGCCTGCAAGGAAACACCGTCTCTCAAAATCGAAAAAGCATACACCATTGATATAACTTCCCCTTTATTTGATCTAAATGGCATTTGGAACATCAACATCAGGGTGACCCATAAGTAAAGTGCTAAACTTCGGGGAATGGTTCTATGGGTCAAAAGAAGAAAAAAGTTCATATAAACACAAATCCGAAAACGCTTAGTTTTCTACATATCCGCCATTTTGTTTTTTTGTACAAAATTATTCTTATCTAGAGAACGGTTTGACCGATTGAGTACGAACTTGGCATGAAGTTTAACCTAACAATGATAATCTCAAGAAAAATAAGCGATTATATCCAATGATGCCTTTCAAAATGGCGGCAAATTCAACCTGGCAATTTCAAAATGGAAAATTTCAAAAAACACATCAACATATACAGGATGTCAAATAAGTAAAGTGCTCAAATTATTAGATTAAACTTCATACCAAATTTCAACTCAATCAGTCAAACATTTCTCTATAAATCACTCAGTAATGGTACACTCATTAAATCATATGTTGTGAGAAATTTCATTAATTTGAAAGTAGCAGTGGAACTTTAACAGTATGTAAAGAGTTTTCATTAAAGTCAAAAGAATCATAATTTATATTAGTTTGAGAAGTTGTAAATAATTGTCACAGAAACTTACAGTGCTGTTGAAAATTTACGATAATGTATAAAAGTTAATAAATATCTACTTTATAGCATTTGTAACTATAAAACTGGTTCAAGAAGTAATATTTTATCTTAGCCGGTGTTTTCGATAGTTAACATGGACACAAGTTTACTTCTCAATGTACTTTTTGAAACTAGAACTGTTTGATATCTGTACTAAGAAGTTAAATATGAAACTTCGCTTTCCCATGGTCATTTTTTGATTTTTACAAGTGACCGATTCTTGTCCGTCTCTTTTCTTGTCAATCGCGTTTGTTTCTGTCAAGTTCTTTAAAAAATCATCGTATCTCATTAGCACTAGAAATAGTGTTTTAATACTGGTTAAAATAGAATGCTGTAGAATTATATGAACTGGTTGGTAAGATATGTGAAATACACTCAACAATCTTTATAATTTGAAAATTTCTCTCTTCTATACTAATATTATAAAGAGGTAAAATTTGTTTGTTTGTTTGTATGTAGGGGGTAATGTCTGGAACTACTGAACCGATTGAAAAAAATAGTTTTACTAATAAAAAACTACACTATCTCTGAGTAACATAGGCTATAATTTATTTTGATAAAAACATTTTTTATTTTAATATTTGTAAATTTAGTCGGGGAAAGTCTTAGGTTAGGCCTAGACTGTTGAACCAACACATGTGTTTACATTTATTACCATAGCAACCAGATGGATAAAATAACAGACTGGGTTAGGTTTTTATTAAAGTGTAGATCTGAGCCTTGCTGGTTCTTTTAACCTTTATTATAACTGCTGTTATAAAATATACGAAATAATTTGATTTGAACATTTAACATTATTCACCATCATAGCTTTGGGGTTATTATTAATCCTACACTTTTATTATAAAAAAAAAACATATTGACTATGTGTATAGAAGGTTCCAACGGGGTTGGCGTGCGGAGCACTCAGGGGTTTCTCCTAGTAGTCTATAAAAGTAGTCATATGGGTAAAAATATCAATAACTACTTTAATATTATAGTTTCAAGTACCTATTCATCTCAAGTACTCTCTATTTGAACCAATCCGGTTGAACAAAAATTCTTATAAAAAATAAATTGACGATAAAGTTAAAGTCACTTTTTTATAGATTTAAGTTTATTTGGTCTTATACCGATGACTACGAAATATGCTTGAAATTAGTCCAGTACCTAGGGGTTTTGAGGAGGAAACTTTTTTTCTAACTTGGTTCTTATGTTTTCGAGGGTGCTGCAAACGGTTTTTCAAAAATTCGCCAAATATAGTAATTATACCCCAATCCAAAAGTGTTCCGTATCTTTTTTGTAGAAAAAGCTTCAAAGAATTTTTATATGCTAGAACAAAATTGATCGATGTAACGTTTACAAAGTTATAAGCTCAACAAACAAAAATGTTCAGTAATGAAGGGAAAAGGTTCAACTTTAGGCCCACATAAAAAGTAGTTTACAAGTTTTTACTTTCTCCACCCTATACGTAGTATATGGAGAAAGTATTGTTTTCGTAAAAATGTTCGAATTTGAATTTTCAGTTGAATTATCTGTTTTGGTGCTCCCAGAACACCAAAAAATTGTTTAGTGCAATTATCTGTGTTGGTGCTCCCTGAACCCAAAAAAGTGTTTTTAGAGTGGTGTCTGTCTGTTAGTCTGTCTGTATGTATACACGACCAGAGAGGATACTATTGGTCCGATTTTCATGAAATTTGGTATGTAGGTACTAAACCCTAATATCTCCAGGAATTTTTTCATTTTTTTGAATTTTTATTTTTTAAGGGTAATTTTCCCCTAAAAACCAATAAAAAACGACAAAAATGCAAATTTCTCAAAAACGGAACTAACGATTTTGATCAAATTTTCAGTATTTATAGTGCTTAAGATGCCAAACAAAATGACACCTCCCGCTTTTATCAAAACTTCGGCGTTTTATAATTATGGGGAAATGTTTAAGAATAAACAAGTTTATGTTGTCAATCTAGCATCACGGCGGCGGCCGCACGGGGTAGGACCACGGTAGCGAGCACGGCCAGTAATTCGAAGGTCGCGCGATCGAATCCCGCCTAGGACATTAATTTTTTTATACGATTGACGTAGGTAGAATATTATTTTTTTGTTTTGTTCTAAAAAGTAGTAAAAAATAAAATCATTAAAAACAATATTATTTTGATTACAGTAAGTTGGGAGAAAGTTTGTGTCAGTTAACTGATACCGTTTATTTGTAATTTTTTCAAAATTTATAAATTTTTGTAATTTTGTACTATATAAAAGTGTATAAAAGTAGGGCCTATATAACAATTTCAAATTTCTTTTTTTGAAAACACCAGTGTTTATGTTCCTACTACAAGACTGCTAACAAAACCAGGCCTAGTTTGAATAGTAATTTAGGAATACTATATCCTTTGCCCAAAAATAAAATATTGTTATTACAAAGTATAGGGAGTAAATCAAAGAATTGAACTGTATACTTGTAAATTATTATTTCACAAAAGTATTTGACTTAGCTTTACTTGAATTACAAAATGAGATGGAACAAATAAAACCTCACGGCGATAAAGGACATACAAAAGATGACAGTTGGACACCGTGGGAAGTGTTGGTACATGGGTTGATATCACTATCACGACGCTTTAACATCGTTTGTTTTCATTATTTCTAATATTGGAATATGATATGGAACTGTAAATACATTGTTAAGTTTTAGTTATTTAAGTATGTAAATATTTAATTCCATGTTTTCCCTCAATAAAACATGAGCGATATTTGTAGCTCATCCCTTACGCATTATTAACCTACATAAAACACAATGCCCCCTAAAAGAAAATCTTTAGCAGTTACAGCACAAGAAAAAAAAAGAAAAAAAAGAGAACTAAAAACCCCGGAATCACGGGAATTGCAAAATAATGATTCACTGGCTAAACCTTCTGCTTTCTCCCTTACTGGCACACTATTTTTAACCTAAGCTCAAAACCACATTTGTTATTTCAAAATTATCTCTTATATAAAATGCAATGTCCTGACTGATGATCAACGCAGAGCCGATTCTATTAAAGCTAGAGACTTGAAATTTGGAAGGTACATTCGTCCAATAATGTAGAGGCGTACTAAGAAAGGATTTTGCAAAATTTTGAATTTAAAGGGTAGAAAATGCGAAAATTCATCCCTCCCATAAGCAGCCATATAAAAGATGAAACAGCTGATTCGTATTTATTAATGTGTTATTCTCTGGTTACTATGGTGATAGTTCCAAACTCTTTCAAAAAAAGTGTGTTGATTTTATAATAATAGGCCTAACCTAAAATTGTGTTAAACCTTTGGTCCAAATAAGCTGTTTTATTTATAATGTGTAACAATAATATAATGTTAAATTGTAACATTAGATGTTTGAATTATTATATTTCATAGGTTTTAAAGGCCTATCATAAAATTGTATTAAACTTTTGATTCAAATCAGTTGTTTTATTAATTATGTGTAACAATCATTAGGCCTATGTTGAATTACACGGGATACAAATTACAGGATGTTGAATTACACGGGATACGAATTACAGGCTTTCAAAGTTTCAAATTAAGCAATAGCGAAGCATTGCCGGGTCCACTAGTCCTTTTATAAACTAATTTATTGTTTTACTTGTATCACAAAATTATATTAAACGGATTAAACTAAAAATAGAAAATCTAGGATAAATATGCGCTACTATATTTCTGTTGTTACGTACATTCAACAATATTTAGAACTGAATGAAGTATACTAGAATTTTTAAATTCTGCTTAGAACGAATTATTTATGGGCCATGCAAATTATCTTATACGTTATAAAGCTCTATGTAATGAGTCGCAATGGACTATTGAAAAAATAAACTATAGGTAAGATGTGGTTCTGCGTTGGACAGACGGCATTGTTTCTTGAACGATAAGACTTTATCACAAAATCACAACTACGCGTTTACCATAATAATTGGAGCCTAAGAACTAGACCAAAGTAAATTAATTGTATCTGTATGGCATTATAAAATTAATTTAGTATTTTATTAGCGAATTTCCATAGGAAAAATGAGCTATTGCAGTGGCCCTTATGGTAAGACTCAAGGTCGGGAGTAGCAAATGAGCACCGACCATGGTCCCCAGAACACGTTTTGGGGTGTCATTAAAAATCATATATATGTATATATGTGTTCGCACTCTAGCGGCCGCATTTTAAGTCCCATTTGTTTCAAACATCCAACAATTGGAAGCACGTTTTTTGACAGGAAGTAAATATTTGTTGAGATTTTTCCTACGAGAATGGATTTGTTTTTGAGTTTTTTCTACAAATATAAATGTAGGATGTAATTCTGCACATTTTGTTTTTTCATGCGACTTTATAGCTCGTTTGGTTCCCCCAAAATCGATCAAAACGTAAAATACCATAGACGTACCCGGTTCAAAGCCATGTGGTGGATTCTACCGTGGGGTTGGCGTGCGAAGCACGCAATGCATTGTGTATTGAAGATACTCCCAATATGTGGAATGGCGTGCAAACCATTTTGCAGCTATTCAGCACCGTCGTGAATAGACATATTTTCCAAATTGTTGGTTGAAACCGTAAAGCATAGGCCTACAGACTCAATTTTGGAAATTTTCTTAACTCATGTCAGCAGTTCGGCTGCGTGGTCGTATTATTAATTCTGAGAAAGAGAGCGAAATGTACGTTGCCAATTCATGTCGGCCATAACAGCCCTTTTGTTATAGCACAGACAGTAGTGTGCTTAACGTTCCAAACATAACACTGTCGAAACGATTTGAAACGATTGAAAGTGTCAAACTTTTCTTTGTAAATCCATACAATAAAATGTGCACATGTGATTGTTAGTATTATGTGTTCGGTTCGTTCTGTTTGTAAAGTACGTTGTTGTAAATGGTGTCAGCTTTTTCTTTAGTCTTTTATTTGATTCCACGGACACTTCTCTAAAGTTCGCAGTAAAAGCAAAACTTTAACTGTGTTTCCTTTGGAATAAGTAGAATCCAATACACATTCGACATTCTATTCCTGGAGTTCATTTTTGGACAACATAACACCCAAGTTTGTAGATTTTATTTAATTGTAATCTGTGTTTGAATTATTTTAATTGATACGTAAAAACAAGGCAGATGATATGCTTTAAAAGTAACTTACTGAATCCAAATCTTCAAATTTATAAAACACTTGCTGACCCGGCAATTCTTCACTATTGCATAATTATTTTGGTGAAATAAATGCAACAAATGATGGTAATTTTGCGTGTCATAAGGATATGAATCGTAGGTTCTAAACCATGTCATTTATACCACTTCATCGCTGTACACCATTTACATGTTGTCATAGGACCTAGTTAAACTGTTTTGTCTTAGTCATAATCGGTGTTGCAGTTGTAGTGAAACAATGACATTGATTTTTCAGACCATGGAAGCACCGTCAAGTGACATCTTTTAGAACTGTATTTTGATCGGAAGCCATGTTGACCTGGGGATTTGTTGACTGTACTTTTTGGATGCTTCACGATGCACGGCAGGATTTTTTTATTGTATCTTTTGACTGCCTCGCGATTTGAGGCGGAATTTTTTGCATTGTGTCTTTTGACAGACTCCCTACGTGCTTTAGCACGATTGGTATTGGGAACACGTTTTCGCCGTTTTTTCCCACGTTTCTGGATGGTTTGAACCGTTTGGTAGTTTTGGAGATATCGTGATTCAGTAAATTTGACACCTCTAAACCCCCCCTAAAATTTCGATTTTTTTAAACCCTTTTTTAGCGAGCACCTATGGCCCTAGAGGAAGTTACATACCACATTTCATTCCATTGTTTTGGAGAGATAGTGATTTAGTAAATTTGACCCCCCCCCCCCCCAAGTTTTCGAAGTTTTTGAAACCCTTTCTTAGCCAGCACCTACGGCTCTAGAGGAAGCTACATACTAAATTTCGTTCTAATCAGTTCAGTAGTTTTTAAGGAATCGTGATGAGTCTGTGAGTGAGTGGTGTTTCGCTTTTATACATATAGATAAAAACTAACAGAAACTAACAATTGAGTTGTTATAACTCTAATATAAAGAGCGTTTCACACATTAAGAGCGTTTCACTTTAGGAGCGTGTCACATTAAGAGCGTTTCACATTAAGAGCGTTTCACTTTAGGAGCGTTTCACATTAAGAGCGTTTCACATTAGGAGCGTTTCACATTAAAAGCGTTCCACTTTAAGAGCGTTTCACTTTAGGAGCGTTTTACATTAGGAGCGTTTCACATTAAGAGCGTTCCACTTTAAGAGCGTTTCACATTAAGAGCGTTTCACATTAAGAGCGTTCCACTTTAAGAGCGTTTCACATTA
>JAGFPH010005184.1:0-14274 GCA_018207615.1 Philaenus spumarius
CCCCCCAAATTTGGTTTTTGGGGGCAGGGGCAATAGTGACTAAAAACTCAAAAAATAGTTTTTTGTAGCCAGGAGTCATGTCTGAAATATTATTACTGTAGCTAGTTTCGTTTAGGAGTTATTAAACCGGTTTGGGACTTTTGGGACAGTCTGTATATATAGATAGATATGTATCAACAGATGATTGAATTATAATACAGTAAGTTTTTTTTTCCTAAAAAAGTTGTTGGTTGTGAAAATAACTTATTATAAATTTGCTAAGATGATTGATAAGATAATGAATACAAACGCATTCAACCAACAGGTGTTGGCCACACTTAGAAATTGTGTTCCTAAGCTTTTAATTCAAATCAGCTTTTTTATCTGATATAGAGGATAGTGAACTCCCTTATTTTGACTATTTTCAACAATTAAAATCAATATTTCGTAAAATCCTTTCTTAGTGCACCTCTACATAGTTGTATGAAAGTAGGCTACCCTGAAAGTGTTAAGTCTCTAAGCCATCATAGTATTGACTTTTCGTTGATTATGAATCAGTTAGGTCTTCTTTTATAACTTGGGAATATATAAAATGTATAGTAATAAAAATATGTATTCACACATTTATGTAAAAAAAAACAATCTTGGTTGCAGTAAAAGAGTATTTTTGATGGATGCATTTATCTTTCAAGGATGCCCATATGATATCTTCTAGGTGGGCTAGACATGAGGTATGGGATTAAGGAGTTCCCTCCCTCTTTGGCATTTGTGATTTGCAAGGTTTATCGACTTTGTCAACGACAGTCTTCTTCAACGACAGTATCTCCACAGCCTTTCTCATACTATCTAGAAAGGTTACTTCCCCTGCAAGACCATCTCGATGTGAAAGGCACCGGTCTATACCCAGTGGGACTCCTTCCCCCGCAGTACTTGTGTTGGCAGGTTTACCCCTGCTACGTTTGACGAGTCACCATCAGGTACACTTACGAGCAGCCCTCCGCATCAGGTATACTTCAAGCCCTGCTGCAAGGATGCGCCTGTTGCCCATTAGGGTGGGATTGGCTAGCTTCCAGGCCTCTTTGAGGGCGGAACTCGTGATGCCAAGTCTCGCTGAGGCATGCTACAACGACCACCCAGCGCAGCCTTCACTGTCGGCGACTGGTGCAGTAGCCTTCAGCCAGAGGGGAGAGCATCCAACACCGAGTGGTATGGCTGGGCTCTCTGGAAGAAGAATTCCCTGTAAGGATGTGTGAAAAGGTCCCTTCGTTGTACGCGTGTCGGCAAGGTTACCCAAGCCACGTTGGACGAGTCCCTGTCGGGCGCATTTGCAATGCCCTCCCCCACTAACATTACCAAAGGGATAATGCGTGGGATAGGGTAGCCCTCCTATGGTTTTAAATGTAGCCACCGCAGGGTGAAGTGACTACCGCCTCATTGTCCGCGACAGCTTATTTGTTAGGCCGTGCAACCTACTTAGTTCGCAGTTGACCATTGCTGGTCGTGACACTATCAGCAAACTGTGGACGCGCCTGGTAGCACGAGAAGTGAATCTAGGAAGTTAACCCAGGGCTAGGCCCCTCTTCGGCAGAAGGGGTCCAGGGAAATGTTCGACCTTCCGCAGAAAACTTTTATAATTTGGGAAACCTATTTGTTCATTCAGGTGAAGTATTAACCCACACAGCATTGAGTCTGTACCTTTACACCGTCAATGAATACACAAAGCTTCACCGCACCAAGTTGTGCCACAGCAGCTTATGCTTGAGCTCTTTTAAAAAATAAAATAAGTATAAAAAAATGAAACGGTACAAAACATTTAAAAGACATTATAGTGCTAAACTCCTTCTATGTAATACTTTCTTTTAAATAGTTCTCTTATACGAAAAATACCAGACTATAATTAATAATATACATATTTTCTCTCCCTACACCCGATTCCACGTTCACCGTGCAGTACAGAGCGACCATAAGCAATGTTATCCTTACGACAGTCTCAGCGATAATAGCCAACTAAAAAACATCAACTCCCATGCTACGCTCGGTCAGTTGACGCAACCCGCATGACAATAAACGTGATGTTCGCTGTAACGGTAGTAGCATGTCTATTCTCCCGTAAGACCTATACTGCATGGTGAACGTGGAATCGAGTGTAGGAATTTGCGCACCTGATTTTTATAGGATGAGTTTTTTCTGTAAGATGGATTGATGCTTTTGTCAATGAATACTTAAATGTTTAAGTATTCATTGCTTTTGTGGTCTCACGTCTGAAGCTCAATAGGAGAAATGGGACAAACTTCAAATCCTTTTATTGTATGTAAAACAAAAAGATTGCAACGATTTCCAGCCTTCCAGAAATTATTTGCTGGCAAAATCCTATTTTTACTGGCCTATTGAGCACAACTAAGGCCACAAAGATTTCTTTACATTCATAAATTCATTGTGCAGACATTTTCTTGGTAATGCCCTTTTAGTGTGTAACTCTCATAGTGAATTTGGATAAACTGTACTAAACTTTTTTAGGAGTGATAGGCTGCTAATTATTGCATCACTTATTTCACTTTATAGGCAATTTAAATATTCTACACCTCAAATATATTCACTTACGCACAATATTACTGTAAAAGACGCACAAAACGTGTTTTACAAATGCGATTTTGACGTTTTGTTCTGTATTTGATCTTAAAAAGAAAATTTCTTAATTGTTATTGATTAAATCAAGTAAACATAGAGTTTTACCGTTTTTATGAAATGTTCATCTTTACTATTTTATTGCGTAAACATTTTAGGCCTAACCAGTGATGGCTCACGTATAGGCACTGTGCCCTGTGCAGGCTCGGATTACCCATAGGGCCAACCTAGGCCATGGCCTAGGGTGAAGGCTTGTGGAGGGCACAGATCGGGAGAGGGGAACTAAAAATTTTGTCGTTAGTCAAGCGTGAGTAGCGAGCGTCCGGATTGCACTGGCCTTGAAAGAGAGAAGCGATTGTTGAGGAGAGTCTAATGGGGCGGCAAAATTAATCACGTCAAGATCACTTCATTGCCGTCCCTCAAACCAGTCTCCCCTCCCTCCACCCTCAAACCACTAGTCAGGGACAAGTCTATGGAGGGTAAGGGGGGTGTCACCTCTCAATAATCTTAAAATCCAAAAAGTTGGGAAATTTGAGATTTTTTTCTTACTATACCCCAATAATTTGAGTGTAGTTGGCTACTAACTTGGATTCCCCAATAATTTGATTAAAGTTGGAAATTGGATTAAATTGCAGCAAAGCCCTCAAAAACTCCAACTGTGGGTTTGGGTTTGAAAAGTTTATGTTGTTAATTACCAAGATTCGCAAATAACAAGCAAGTTATAATTTATAATCCAAAAATGTTGGGAAAATCCTAAATATTTCTGTACCAAATAAATACATTGTCTTCTTTTAAATGATGTTCTGGGAAATTTAGTTCTAACCCTTGTTATTGCGGCAACACTGGCTGTCACTGGCATGCTATGTACTGCTCCAGGACGCCAGACCAGTGTTGCCACATTGGGATTTTTGAAAGAAATTGGTGGGGAAAATATGTGGAATGTTTTTCAATAATGTTAAATAATTCATAAAAAACATGTTTTTTATAAATAATTCTTATAAAATATTAAAACTCTTAAAGTACTCAATATAACACCTGCAGTAGTAATAACCCTACTTAAAAGAAGTCCATTTAAAAAAAAAAAAAAAAATTGGTCTGCGTCGGACCAGACGGTGGAAGTTATACTTCTTTGGCCATCCAATGGTATAGACAGGTAGACCTACTATTGATTTAATATATTTTGGGAAAAACTAGTCGTAACTTAGAGTAGCCCTACTACTTTGTAGATGGTAGCCTATTCTTTTACAAAAACACTAACCAACACTGAAGGCATATTTTAAAATTAATATCCCATTTTTGTCCTTCTTTGTTACATACGCTTATGAATACTATCGTTGCATCTGTTTGGTTGGTCACAGTTAGTCTTGGGACCATGATCAGTACTCACTTACTACACCCAACAAAATTAATGAGCTCCCGAAGTTTCTGCATATCGTCGTGAATCACCTTGCATATAAAATTTTTAATGACTGCCGAAAACGTGTTCAGGGGACCATGATCAAGTGCTCTCACTTACTACACCCAACAAAATTAATATTGCATTGTCATCGGTCCTTGATAAGTGTGCAAAGTTTCAAATCAATCCGACGTTTTGAAGGGGGTGAAAATCACGTCGTGTTCTGGGGACCATGATCAGTGCTCACTTACTACACCCAACAAAATTAATATGGCATTGTCATCGGTCCTTGATAAGTGTGCAAAGTTTCAAATTAATTCGACGTTTTGAAGTATAGGAAAGTATACGAATGAAAAAGGCACTTTCCGTATTTTACTACTAACGCGTGATGCGGTTTCTCGACCGACACCAAATCCCGATTACAACGGGCGCAAAGAAGTATAACTTTAAAAAAATCTTAGCGTGAGCCTCCAGGGCCAATTTCTACAGGGATTTATTCCACACAACATAGCCCAGAACCCTCTTCTGCGCGTTTGGAAACCCCGTATAAAAGTTGGGAAATGTGGTCAAAATGGTTGGGAGATTTTAGATTTTACATCCCCCACCCCTAATAATTTGTTGTAGCAACGTCCCAGCCACTATAGTTACTACTGTGGTGTTACCACTATCAACGCTCAACCAAAGAAAATAGTTAAAAATGCATTCAAAAGGGCTAAAAAAATAAAACCGTGTTAATAGCTCAAATAGCCCCCAGAGAAGCTCTAAAACATGAGTTTTACAGTTAAATATGCAGAAAAATCCACACCCCTTGACTCCTGGAAAGGGGCGTAATTTAGAACTTTGGCCTAGGGCGTAAATAAATGCTAATCCGGGCCTGGCACTGTGCAACTGCAGCACAACCTATTTCCACTTAAACATTTAATATAATGAGTCCTTTTTACTTTCTCCCCCTATACCATAGTATATGGAGAAAGTATTGTATTCGTCAAAATTTTCGAGTTTGAGTTTTTGGTGGAAATATCCGTTTTGGGCCCCCCTGAACCTAAAAAAGTGGTTTTCAGAGTGATGTCTGTGTGTGTGTCTGTGTGTCTGTGTGGATGTTATCAGACCTAGAGCCTAAACCAGTCGTCCGATTTTGATGAAATTTGGTATGGAGGTACTAATCCACGGTATCTCCAGGCATTTTTTCATTTTTGTGAATTTTTTATTTTTAAGGGTAATTTTCCCATAAAAACCCTTAAAATAACGGAAAAATCAACTTTTCTCAAAAACGGCTATAACGATTTTGATTAAAATTTTACAGCTTATTAGGGACCTAAAGTACTATAAACTGTAAAATTTTAATCAAAATCGTTCGAGCCGTTTTTGAGAAAAGTTTGTTTTTCCGTTATTTTATGGATTTTTATGGGAAAACAACTTTAATACAAAATCACCTCTCCTACCCCACCCTACAAGTCACCGTGAATCTGTTTAATAATAATTTAAATATGTTTATGAGAAAGTATGTGCCAGTTCCTGGTACCGTTTATTTCTTCATTAAAAGAACATATTTAGTACTGAGATTCTTACAGACAAGACAACACATCAAAACCAATAATTTAAATAGCTTATCACACTATTTAAAAAATAATTAATATTGAATTAGAAAGGATGGTTTATTTCATTAGGAACCATAAAAATAACACAATAAATTAAAAAATTAAAATATTTATTTACAAGTCTGATTTACATTTCCATCACTCTTCAGAAATTGAAAAATACTTTTGTTATCGAGTTTAACAAATAATTAGTTATGGATCTGGCCATTTCATCCACAGTGCACCAATCAGTGTCTCTCTACTTTTCCTTTAAGTGCACAATCACCGGTAGGATTTTTTTGTTGATAGAATTAATTGGCCTAATTACTAACTGTAGCAGTTGCTACCATCACAGTAACGGGAGTTTCTTATTGAAAAGACATCTTGTTTAGGAACAACACTGCCTATTGTAAACATATTTTAAGGTGAAAAACCTTAGTGGTTATTATCACCTGGAAGTCGAAGAACATTTACTAAGTAAACTGAGATAACTACATTCTCAACGCAGATACCCCTTCGGCTGCTGGTTGAGGATCCCCACGAATAGTGGTGTGCGTTGAAATCACCAAGCAGGCAATTGGTATATTAAATCCATTAAGTCGTTTGTTTGGGCGTTATAGCTTGGTGGCAAGTATAGGCTGCATATTGTTAATTTTATGGGAACAGCGATTCGAATTGTTACTGCTTGTAATGGTGTATCCAGATTATGGGAACACTATACAGAGTTGAGAGCTAGCATGGCTACACTACCTCTTGCTCTCTCCTCTGTAACAAAATCTGATTTGAGAACAGAATACCCTCTTAAAAGAAAAGAAGGGTATTATGAAGGTGTGTCTCCTGGAGGCAAACAAATAGAGGAGACATGTCTCGCACAAGAACGTTCAGATCTTCCATGTGACTAATAACACCATTTAAGTTCCATTGTACCAATTTCATATTTTGATTTATGGATGCAAATAACTTTTATTATTATTGTAACAGTATATTACGTAAATATGTAATTTGATTTGACGTAAAGGGATTTCATCACTTAGCAATATTTTCAAGTTCATGTGCTGTAGCGACAGGATGTTTATTTGGTTTTATGTCCTTATCCACCTCCATATCTCCCTCACTTGTCTTGTTGAGGATGGAGAAGGGCAAGGATCAGGGTTATGAGGAGGATTTGTATGACAACCTCAATTTTTGCTATGTACTTTTTTATTATTGTTAACAATTTTGCTATTCATAGCAACAGGTTTCCTTCCTGGAACAGGTCCAGGACTTCTTCCTGTTACTACGGGAGGACAAGTACATGATTTTTGAAGAAACTGCTTTACTCCAGTTATTGGAGTAATTTTCTTTTTCATGATAGTTTTTTCTTGAGTCCTAGTTCTCAGATCAAGAGCAGGGATGGATTGTTCTAAATCTGCCTCTGAGACTGCAACACTAGAGGACTGAAGAACAGAACTGGAATGAAGATCAGAAACTAAAGCAGAAGCGGGAGCGGAAGGAGACACTTTAGAAAATCGGGCGACTAGCTGAGCAACCTGATCAATCATTTAAGATTTTGGCTGTTTTAGCCAATTCTCCACAATTAGCGCATGGAGTGTTGCTCTTGTTTGAAGCCATTGCTGCAAAAGATTTACCTTCTAGAGGCTTTATATTTTGCTACGGCATTAAAAGATATTTTTCCTTAGCCATGATAGTAAGGACTGTCTTTTCTTCTTTGAACTTCTTGCAGGTAAAGGACCATACAGTATGATCGCCGCCACAGTTTGGATACTTGGCTTCATCTTTGCAGCCCTCACACTATTATAACTTTTTTACTGCAACTTTCTTGCTTTGTACAAGTAGAACTTATGTGTCCAAACCCTTGACACTTAAAACAACGTCGAGGGTTTGGGACATAAGGTCTAACCGAAAGACGGTGGAAACCTGCATAGATATACTCTGGCAATGTAGGTGAGCCAAAGGTTAGAATTAAAGAAGCCGTGGCTTTTTTCTCTTTATTTTCATTGCACACTATGCGAGTGACATCAAGAACTGACTGGCTAGCTAATTCGCTTTTTATATCCTCCAAACTAATGGCAATCAAATCTCTGAGTCCTAATGGAAATTACAGAGCCCACAGTTCCAGTAATTGCTTAGTTAATAACAATGGGTGATACCATTGATAAATCTGAGTCTTTTTAGGGATTAGAGAAAACTAAACATTTGGGAGCTGGCAACTCAAGATGGTTGTTGAGTAGCCCTCTTCTATGTCTTCTTAAACAATTCTTTGTTTATAGAATCATCAGACGAATCTGAATGATGACTCATTTGTCCAGCGCATCGTGTTAGGTGGTATCGGGCAAACTTGGTAAGGGCTTGCTCATCAGATCACATTGAGATTACTTCTTAACCCCAGTCCCATGAGGATCCCGAGCACTCTTTTGCCAGACTGGATGGGCATCAATCTGGAACCTGATACGACTGTGAGGAAGAATCCAATTTTCTTCAAGACCGCAATCACTTCCTGACCAAGGACCGATCAAAGGTTCTGCACTCTCAACGCGCAATAGCTCTACAAAGTCGAAATCCTAAAAGAAGGTGAGAGTAGGAATGTCTGTATTTGTTGAATGTGTTAAGCGTTGTTCGACACGGGTTCCGCGAGGGACGCCAAACCCCTCTTAGTAGGTCTAGGGGTATTTTACTAAAGTTGTATTTTAAAAATTTTGTAGGCCAGGAAATTCACATATGTCAGTTTTCTCGAAGAAAAGTTGTACTGCATCTAGAAAATGACTTGCTACTTTGGGGAAATAGAGTAGTAATGTCGAAAAGTTTAAGAGCTGTAGTTCTTGGAGAACTTCATGCATTACATATAAGAATATGAAAAGATCAAGCACTGGCACACTAGTACAGTGATGACTACGCAAAATAATTAAAAAATTGCATTTTAATCAAATAACAGTAGATCCAAAACAAACAAAGAATATGTATATTTCACCAGAAAAATGAAAAGTCTCTGTAAAACAATTAAAAATGCGTGCGTGATTTGCTAATTATATGGGTCTGTACCACCACAACCCGCGTTCATCCCTGCCATAACTTTGTTTTTTTCACTTAAACTTCATTAATTTTAATGAGCCTAGTCATCGCACTTTTCGTCTGGTCTCGTCAGTTCTGCCATGTGAAAATAAACTTTAAAGCAGTAGTGCTATACCAGCTTCAACTGGGTCAGTAAAAGAAGTTCTTCTGTCCTTGAATGGTTTAAATTTTTAAAAGAACAACGCAAAGTGGAGGGCGCATATGTTTTTCTTACTATCCACCGAAAAACAGTTTTGGGTTTCACTGAGAGAAAATAGTTTTTTATAGTAGTAATTCAAAAATTCTTCACCAAACAAGGAAGCTGGAGTTCATGTACAAGAATTGTTTAAATAATTGCTCATTTTAATTAAGGGCGGACCAGGACATCTGAACGGGGCAATTTCGGGAGGGGGGATATGGAATACCCCTCGGGATTAACGGGGAAGGGCCGGGTTTAGTTTTTTGTTGTTGTTAAAATCATACTTTGAAACAAATAAATCATAAAAATTGGTACTACTGATATTTATTTATATGTATACAAACTTGTATGTTTATTAATGGCATCAATTAGGCTCATAAAACTCCACTTTCCACTGGCACAACTTTGAGCCTAAGATCACACGTCACAACAAACTAGCAAGTAGTTCACGAAATACAGTATATCCACTGTTCCTACTCTCACTTAGTTGCACTAGGTGTGGGTGTGCTTGAATGGATAGTAAGCAGATATCAGCTACCCGCCTGGCGCTATTTTCCAAATCAGAATTTTACTTCGTTCAAAATTTTCCAACAATTTTGGTTTTACTTGTTTTTCATTATAATGTAGGCTACCCTAAAACTGACCTTGTTAATTCGCCCGGATTTTTACGTTTTGCAAGCATTTTTTTCACAAAATTTGCCAAATATAGTAATGGATTATATCCCAATCAAAAAGTGTTCCATAGCTTTTTTATAGAAAATGACCAAATAATTTATACATGCAACTAATAAATTGATTGATGTAAAATTTTAAAAGTTACTAGCTCAAGAAGCAAACCATTTTGCGTAACGAAAAAATCCAACCTTGGGCTTACATAAATAAACGGAACCAGGAACTGGCACATACTTTCTCACAAACATATTTAAATTATTAAACAGATTCACTGTGACTTCATAATTTTATTATATTAGGGGTAGGATTGAAGTAGGAGATTAACTAATAAATATTATTATCTAGAGAGAAAACTATTCGATCGATTTCGAACAAATTTGCACCAAACACGGCAATTAGGCCTGTATAGATGCACGAAAAAAGGTTTTGAAACATTTCTAAAAACAACCCCCTTTTCGGCCAAAAAACCTCCCAAAATCAGTTATTATTATTATTAGCTAAACAATAATTTTTAGAAAGATGCGGTTTTTCGCATATGGTAGGGTACATTAAGGGCTACAAATAAGCCAAATTTTATCAAATTCGCCGGTTTTTTATAAAAAAATAATAACTGATTTTTTGGGGGTTTTTTGGCCAAAAAGGGGGTTGTTTTTCAAAACATTTTTCATGCATCTATGCAGGCCTAGTTGACATGTTTAGTGCAAATTTGTTTGAAATCAATCGAATAGTTTTCTCTCTAGCTTTGTATACACACAGACAGATAGACATTTTGTAAAAAAACAATTTTTAACTCAGGGGTGTCCTAAAACAAATATTTCCACAAAAATCTCAACATCGATTTTTTTTCGATCACTATACTTTCTCTATACTATAATATAGTGAGAAAGTAAAAGTATAAAGCTTTTTAGTAATTTTTTTTATATATACAAAAGGTTTGTAATTTAGTTCTAAAGAGAAGTGTATAAAAATATGTATCGATTAAAAAAAAAAAAACATTCGAAAACACCAGTTTTTATGTTTGTACTACAAGACCACTAACAAACAATGAAGCCTATTTTGAAACATTATTTAGGAATATATGCTTTACCCTAAAATTAAATTTTATGATAACAAATTATAAAGAATAAGTCACAGAATTAAACTATATACTTGAACAATTTTATTTTATAAACTTATTTCACTTTGTTTCTCTAAATTACATCAACTAAACAAACGTATCTTACACAGTTCCAGACGCATATAGAATCCGAACACTAAAAGCGGTTTACCTTTTATAAAACGAAAATATAGAGTTCCTTGTTCAAATCTATGCAAATATCATTATACTAGGGATGTGTCGATACCAGTTTTTCGATTATCGATACCGATACCGATACTTTGAAAAATCGATTCTCGATTCCCGATACCGATACCAAAAAAAAAAAAAAAAAAGTGAAAAAAAATAAATAAAATGACGAATGTCCGCAAAGAATACGACGTCCGAATATTATTAGCGCTAATTTTAAAAAAACGCCGGCGTTAAAAATAATTTAAGTACCACAGTAAATGCCCGCAAAAAATCGATGCCCGAATATAATTAGTACCAATTTTATGGACTACCATTGGTGAAATGTTATTAAAAATAAAATGACGAATGTCCGCAAAAGAATACGACGTCCGAATAATATTAGCGCTAATTTTATAAATCGCGGCATTCAAACTCAATTTAATATACTACAGCGTATGTCCGCGAAAAAACCTACTCCCGAAAACAATGGAATATCCGCATAAGAAAATACAATTAACCTAGTCCAATGAAAAACACGTGAGAGTTTCAGTGACGAAATAGCAGAATGCGTTGCAATTTAAAATAAAACAAGTTTTTAATTATTCGGAATAATATTTGTTTACGACTGACTAGGATTGCGTTACTCGGAATATCATATGTTTTGTTTCTGAACGTTCAATTCGGATAAGTTCAGAAATAATCGGAACTTCAATCATCGAAAATTTGATTCGACGGCGTCAGTTTAGTCCCGCCGAAGTCTGAACAATTTGTTAGAACAAAGTATTGTAATATCAAGTTAATAACGCTGTGTGTAAATACTTACAGTATTCAGTTTTAGTGCAGTGTTTTATTAATTTTTTTATTAAATTTAAATATTTTTGTTTTAGTTACCGCATTAGTTAATAGTAGAGCGTCGATTTGTTCGGGTAATTAAATTGTGTAGGCTTACTCACTTACGAAGGGCGGGCTCGGCTGACACAACAGCGGCCGCTGTTCCGTTGAGCGCACAAACTCCCTGAAAACTACAACTCGGCTGATTATGAGAGTAAAAACCTTTAAATTCGGAATTACGTGCAGTACTGTAATGTACTTATTTATTTACAGTACATTTCCGCTTCCGGATAATCGACACTATACTGAATTAACATATTAATTTGATTAAGTTTAGTTAGTTGAGGATATGTGGAACTTAACCGGAGTAGGCTAGTCTTTTCAGCAATGGCATTGAAAGTGTGGTAATATTTTATAATAGACGTTGAAAGTGATGGACTTTTGTCTGTAATTTAACTTAGCTGAATACTTGTATTTAATTATCTGTACATAACATACTTAATAATTTCAGTATTCAAATTAAATCTTATACTTTACTCTTAAATTTTTGTTAAATTCCTTGAATAATAAATAGAACCGATTTGACTCTAGAACCGGGAACCGAAAAAAAATGGAACCGATCCATCTCTAAATAAAAAGTAAAACAAAGAAATTCCGGGACTCCCATAAAAATCATAAATCACGAGTAGCGTGAGTCCCAACAAGTTTTACCCGACTTCAAACAAATAAAATTATTACTTTAAAGTTTAAATACTTTTGTTACCGATCTATAAAATGTGTTATTTTTCTTCCCTAATTCTATAGACACGATAACAAACGAATCCATAAGTGTTTGACCTTGAGCCTACTCTAGACTTCTTGTGTACAAATAACAGCCTACGCATGAATAAAAATAAATGAAGAAGCGTTTACTTAAGAAAGGAAACAATTGCCTAAAACATTTTATTGGGGAAAATGTCTACTTACATAAAATTAATAATTTTTTACATTTTCCCTAATGATATTTATTGTTAAATGCTGAATTGAGTTAAAATACAGAGAATGCGATTGCAAATACCGGAGATTACATTTACGGAGTCTATACGAGAACGGGCAGTTCTGACAACTGAGTATCTCTTGGTATCGGTAATCGGTATCGAGTTTCGGCTATCGATTCTCGATACCAAAGCTAAAGTATCAGTGGTATCGAGAATCGACCCATCCCTACATTATACAAAATGTATTGATTTGTAATAGATATAGCGATTGCAAAATGTGCTTTCTCATTGGTTGAAAACTGTCCAATTGTAAGGGTTTACAGAAAACTTCATATCTAAGAAACTATAAGAGTGACGAATGAGTGGAAGGCCGTGTTAGAAAGTTAAATCTTGACAAATCCAAAGGTGTCCTTATATTCTTTTCAAAAAAATTCTGTCGGATGATTTTGAGCCATAGAATAGTGACAAGTTTGAGTTTTCTCACACGACATTAGCAGTTTAGAAAACTACAATTTTAAAACGATGATTACATGTGTAAAGATACGTTTTAGAACAAATTTGTAAATACAAAACTTAGAGTTTAAAACATTTCCTTTCCAATGGGTTTTGTTTTATTGAGATTGGACGATTTTTCGTGGGTGAAATATTCAATACAAGTTACACGTTGAGACGACACATTGTGCCTAACAGCGACCTGAGACAACGCTATAGAATTGTTTGCCTGTGCTAGGGTTACACATTTTCTCAATTAATTTTATTTTTTCTCAGCTACGTTTCTTCCGTACTTTTTTTGCGTCGGAGGGAGGGGGTGTTGAACGGCCCATTCGCTCGATTTGCCCTTGATTTTATTTCATCCCTCCACAAGAGCATTTTAAAAGATGTTTTCCGACGACCGGATAATGCCGCGATGACTATCCATTTTCAAGCCTCGCCACTGATGGTGGTCGAAAATTTAAGATATAGAGAAGGCAGTAGGGGTTTGTGCTGCCTATAATTCAACGATAGAGAACTGTAAAAAGGCTTTAATATAGTAGGAATGACCACAAAATTTAAGGCAGAGAATTCATGTAGATTATTTGGGCCCATTTTCAAGTAGCATTTGCTACACAAATTAATATTTTCTCATTACAATTTTAAAACAATTATTTGGAAGGTTTGGTCTAAATGAAATACTAGTTACCAACAATTCTACTTCTTTTATATGTACAGATTTTCTAAACTAAAATAAGGGTTCAAATCTTAAGCTCCTTATTCACCAAAAACAAAAAATACACACTGGAATCTCACAAGGGGGAGAGTGACCAAAGAAGAGATGGTTTTAAAATATTGGGTACAATAGTCAGGAAAATAAAAGAATTTGGCCTGTTCTCCTCAGACAGAAAGTAACTACTGGGAGCACATGTGTATACCCACGTATTTATTATCATTGGAACCATTTTCTGGCAGTAAAACAACTGCTCCTGGTAGCGAAGTGAAGCGCAGCCTTTAATTAATAGAATTGGTGGATTTTACGAAGGAGGCCAAGAAACTGCATAGAAAGACAAGGTAAGGTATGAACAATAAGTAGACACATGAATGAATTTTTTTGTTAAATATATTTAAAATTTTTCAATTGCCTAAACATGTCCATTTAAAGTAAAAAAACTTCAATTTAGTCATAACAAAATCTCGATTAAAATTTATTTAAATGTATTCACATTCAT
>JAGFPH010005184.1:14374-24435 GCA_018207615.1 Philaenus spumarius
TAAAAATTCTCGTTTAGCTAATAATAATAATAATAATAACTGATTTTTGGGGGTTTTTGGCCATAAAGGGGGTTGTTTTTCAAAAATTTTCAAAACCTTTTTACTTGCATCTATAAAGTCCTAATTGACGTGTTTGGTGCAAATTTGTTCGAAATCGATCGAATAGTTTTCTCTCTAGATAATAATAATAATATTTATTAGTTAATCTCCAACTTTAATAAAAAAAACTCTCCTACCCCACCCTACAAGTCACAGTGAATCTGTTTAGTAAATTAAATATGTTTGTGAGAAAGTATGTGCCAGTTCCTGGTACCGTTTATTTTTCTAACTATTCATTTTCATTTTACTTCAGTCCGGAAGATGCTGCTACCTACATTTAAATTATTAACAGTTAATAATTTTTCCAGTATTTTAGAGCCTATCACTGCAGACAAAATGTGGATTTATTGTCTCGTAAGGTGCTGCTCCCTGTGATATACGAAATAAACTAATAAATATTATTATTATTAGCTAGAGAGAAAACTATTCGATCGATTTCGAAAAAATTTGTACCAAACACGTCAATTAGGTCTTCATAGATGCACGTAAAATGGTTTTGAAATTTTTTTAAAACAACCCGCTTTAGGGCCAAAAAACCCCCAAAAACAGTTATTATTATTATTATTAGCTAAACGAGAATTTTTAGAAAGAGGCGGGTTTCTGTATATGGTGGGGCACATTAAAGGCTACAAATAAGCCAAATTTTATCAAAATCGTTAGAGCCGTTTTTTAATACAAAAATAATAACTGATTTTTAGGGGGTTTTTGGCCAAAAAGAGGGTTGTTTTTCAAAATTGTTCAAAACCCTTTTTCGTGCATCTATACAGGCGTAGGCCTACTAGACATGTCTGGTGCAAATTTGGTTGAAATCGATCGAATAGTTTTCTCTCTAGCTTTGTATACTAGCTTTTATTAAAGTAGGCGATTCTAATAAATATTATTATTATTAGCTAGAGAGAAAACTATTCGATCGATTTCGAACAAATTTGCACCAAACACGTCAATTAGGTCTTTATAGATGCACGTAAAAAGTTTTTGAAAAATTTTGAAAAACAACCCCCTTTATGGCCAAAAAACCCCCAAAAATGAGTTATTATTATTATTATTAGCTAAACGAGAATTTTTAGAAAGATGCGGGTTTTTGTATATGGTAGGGCACATTAAAGGCTACAAATAAGCCTAATTTTATCAAAATCGTTAGAGCCGTTTTTTATAAAAAAATAATAACTGTATTTTTGGGGGTTTTTTGGCCAAAAAGGGGGTTGATTTTCAAAATTGTTCAAAACCCTTTTTCGTGCATCTATACAGGCGTACTGGACATGTCTGGTGCAAATTTGGTTGAAATCGATCGAATAGTTTTCTCTCTAGCTTTGTCTACATACAGACATACATACAGACATACATACAGACATACATACAGACATACAGACATACATTCATACAGACAGACATTTTGTAAAAACCACTTTTTTGGACTCAGGGGGTCCCAAAACGGATATTTCCACAAAAATCTCAACATCGATTTTTTTTGCGATCACTATACTTTCTCTATACTACAGTATAGTGAGAAAGTAAAAATTAATATCTGCGAAGCTAAAAATTAGACATTTTGAACATTTATTAGGCCTATAACAAACTCTGGACTACGACCCTTGCTCGCTACGCTTACTAACCTCCCGCGACATTTTAAGTTATAAAATATGACCAGAATTGTGATTCGGTAAACCGTTTTCAAACTGATCTCTTGGTCGCTGGATCGAACAGACCTAATACAGAACAGCATAATTTTAATAGCGATAGGTGTTTGAATTTTATAATATACAGTAAGCCTTTTTCGTTGTTTGTGTTTGCTATTGTTAGGCCTACCTAACCTAAAAACACCTGTTGGTTGTGAAGAATTTGCCTGAGTCTAAATTTGCCAAATTGGTTGTTATGGTAATAAATGTAAATGCTTTTAAGAAATATGTTGGTTAAGTACCGTATAGGCCTGGACTAAAATTGTTTTAAGCTTTTGATCGGAACTAGATGTTTTATTTATAACATATACGTATCAACAGATGATTGAATTATAATACAGTAAGTTTTTTTTTCATTGTGTTTGTATTTTACTAATCAAACCTAAAAGAGTTGTTGGTTGTGAAAATAATGAACTTATTAGCAGTGGCCCTTATGGTGAGACCCAAGGTCGGGAGTAGCAAATGAGCACCGATCATGGTCCCCAGAACACGTTTTGGGGGGTCATTAAAATTCATATATATGTATATATGTGTTCGCACTCTAGCGGCCGCATTTTAAGTCCGATTTGGTTCAAATTTGGCACACATGTTGGTTGTCTACGTCGCTCGGACGAGTTCGTTAGTCAAAAAAAATCCAACAACCGGAAGTACGTTTTTTGACCGGAAGTAACTATTTTTTGAGATTTTTCCTACGAGAATGAATTGTTTTTAGAAGTTTTTCTACAAATATAAATGTAGGATGTTATTCTGCACATTTTGTTTTTTTACACGACCTTATAGCTCGCTTGGTTCCCCCAAAATCGAACAAAACGTAACATACCATAAAAGTACCCGGTTCAAAGCCATGTGGTGGATTTTACCGCAGGGTTGGCGTGCGAAGCACGCAATGCGTTGTGTATTGAAGATACTCCCATACGGGGGTTGGCGTGCGAAGCACGCAATGCTTTGTGTGTTCAAGATATTCCCAATATTCGGAATGGCGTGCGAACAATTTTGCAGCACTTCAGCACTGTCGTGAATAGACCTATTTCCTAAATTGTTGGTTGAAACCCTAAAACATAGGAATATAAACTTAATTTTGGAAATTTGCTCAACTCACGTCAGCGATTCAGCTGCGTGGCCAAATTATTATAAATTTGCTAGGTTGATTGAGAAGATAATGAATACAAACGCATTCAACCAACAGGTGTTGGCCACACTTAGAAATTGTGTTCCTAAGCTTTTAATTCAAATCAGCTTTTTTATCTGATATAGAGGATAGTGAACTCCCTTATTTTGACTATTTTCAAACATTAAAATCAATATTTCGTAAAATCCTTTCTTAGTGCACCTCTACATAGTTGTATGAAGGTAGAAGGTACCCTGAATGTGTTAAGTCTCTAGCCATCATAGTTTTGACTTTTCGTTGATTATGAATCAGTCAGACCTTCTTTTATTTATACAGATCACTAAGTTATGCTGTCATTATTCGGCTAAAGTATCCAAAGTGTTGCATAACTTTTATCTCACAAAGAAAAAACGTATTTATAATTTGTAACTTGAGAAATTATAAAATTTATAGTAATAAAAATATGTAAAAAAAAAACAATCTTGGTTGCAGTAAAAGAGTATTTTTGATGGATGCATTTATCTTTCAAGGATGCCCATATGATATCTTCTAGGTGGGCTAGACATGAGGTATGGGATTAAGGAGTACCCTCCCTCTTCGGCATTCGTGATTTGCAAGGTTTATCGACTTTGTCAATGACAGTCTTCTTCTCGACAGTATCTCCACAGCCTTTCAGACTTGCTCATACTATCTAGAAAGGTTACTTCCCCTGCGAGACCATCTCCATGTGAAAGGCACCGGTCTATACCCAGTGGGACTCCTTCCCCCGCAGTACTTGTGTTGGCAGGTTTACCCCTGCTACGTTTGACGAGTCACCATCAGGTACGCTTACGCATAGCCCTCCGCATCAGGTATACCTCACGCCCTGCTGCAAGGATGCGCCCGTTGCCCATTAGGGTGGGATTGGCTAGCTTCCAGGCCCCTTTGAGGGCGGAACTCGTGAGGCCAAGTCTTGCTGAGGCATGCTACAACGACCACCCAGCGCAGCCCGGCGACTGGTGCAGTAGCCTCCAGCCAGAGGGGAGAGCATCCAACACCGAGTGGTATGGCTGGGCTCTCTGGAAGAAGAATTCCCTGTAAGGATGTGTGAAAAGGCCCCTTCGTTGTACGCGTGTCGGCAAGGTTACCCAAGCCACGTTGGACGATTCCCCGTCGGGCGCACTTGCAATGCCCTCCCCCACTAACATTACCAAAGGGATAATGCGTGGGATAGGGTAGACCTCCTATGGTTTTAAAGGTAGCCACCGCAAGGTGAAGTGACTACCGCCTTATTGACCGCGACAGCTTATTTGTTACGCCGTGCAACCTACTTAGTTAGCAGTTGACCATTGCTGGTCGTGCCAACTATCAGCAAACTGTGGACGCACCTGATAGCGCGAGGAGTGCATCTAGGAAGTTAACCCAGGGCCAGGCACCTCTTCGGCAGAAGGGGTCCAGGGAAATGTTCGACCTTCCGCAGAAAACTTTTTTAATTTGGGAAACCTATTTGGTCATTCAGATGAAGTATTAACCAACGCAGCATTGAGTCTGTACCTTTACACCGTCAATGAATGCACAAAGCTTCACCACACCAAGTATTACCACAGCAGCTTATGCTTCAACTCTTGTAAAAAATAAAATAAGTATAAAATAATTCGACCACGCAGCTGGACCGCTGACGTGAGTTGAGCGAATTTCCAAAATTAAGTTTATATGCCTATGTTTTAGGGTTTCAATCAACAATTTGGGAAATAGGTCTACTCACGAAGGCGTTGAACAGCTGTCTGTGTGTACGCAATATATTAGTAGAATTTGTTTGCGCCTAGTGGCCTCGCGAGTTTACACCACTTGTCTTCGAACCAGGTACTTTTATGGTATTTTACGTTTTTGTCGATTTTGGGGGAACCAAGCGAGCTATAAGGTCGCGTAAAAAAACAAAATGTGCAGAATAACATCCTACATATATATTTTTAGAAAAACCTCGAAAAAAATTCATTCTCGTAGTAAAAATCTAAAAAAATAGTTACTTCCAGTCAAAAAACGTACTTCCGGTTGTTGGATTTTTTTGGCTAACGAACTCGTCCGAGCGACATAGACAACCAACACGTGTACCAAATTTGGACCAAATCAGACTTAAAATGCGGCCGCTAGAGTGCGAACACATATATACATATACATATATATATATATGAATTTTAATGACCCCCAAAAACGTGTTCTGGGGACCATGATCGGTGCTCATTTGCTACTCCCGACCTTGGGTCTCACCATAAGGTCCACTGCAATAGCTCATTTTTCCTATGGAAATTTGCTAATATAACGGTACAAAACATTTAAAACATAGTCTAGTGCTAAACCCCTTCTATTTAATACTGATTTTTAAATAGTTCTCTTTTAAGAAAAATACCTGAGTATAATTATAATGAATAATATAGTCTACATTTTTTTCTTTCCCTAGAAATGGGAGCACATGATTTTTATAGGATGGATGGTTTTTTAATTATTTGTGGAAAATTATAAAAGTCCAAACATTTTGATGCATTAGTGGTCACACGTCTGAGAGAGACCATAATACTATTTTTACTGGTATTGTAGTCAAATGGTGTTTTTTCCAGGAAAAATATATAGAAGTTTTTTCTCACAAGCTCTATATTATGTTTTTTGGGTGCTGATCCGAATTTCAACTTTGATACTTCCCACAGATATAGCTTCACAACAAAAATCCCAAAAAAACCTCAAAATTTACGACTTTTTAAAAGTTTTTTTGCCAAAACGTCATAAAACTTTTCACTTTTCGAGATAGACTATTCTATACAAAATTAAAGTATACTAAATTAAATACAAAAATTACCCCTCAAATGTATTTTTTGTTGAACGGTTTGGCCACTAGAGTTCGCTGAAAAAGGGCCAAAATTTTCTACTTTGTGGAAAATTCAGTTTTTTGTTAGTTTTTCGCTTGTAACTTAAAAACTCCACTTGTAATTACAGAATACTTGAATTCTGCTGAAACTGTATTAAATCCCCTACAAATTGCACACCATTATTATTTTGGCCAAATCGTGTAGCCGCTAGAGCGCGTTGAAATTTTATGTCATATTTTCCAACGACCGGATAATGCCGCCATGACTATGCATTTTCAAGCCTCGCCACTGATGGTGGTCGAAAATTTAAGATATAGAGAAGGCAGTAGGGGTATGTACTGCCTATAATTCAACGATAGAGAACTGTAAAAAGGCTTTAATATAGTAGGGATGACCACAAAATCTAAGGCAGAGAATTCATGTAGATTATTTGGGCCCATTTTCAAGTAGCATTTGCTACACAAATTAATATTTTCACATTACAATTTTAAAACAATTATTTGGAAGGTTTGATCTAAATGAAATACTAGTTACCAACAATTCCTACTTCTTTTATATGTACAGATTTTCTAAACTAAAATAAGGGTTCAAATCTTAAGCTCTTTATTCACCAAAAACAAAAAATACACACTGGAATCTCACAAGGGGGAGAGTGACCAAAGAAGAGGTGGTTTTAAAATATTGTGTGCAATAGTCAGAAAAATAAAAGAATTTGGCCTGTTCTCCTCAGACAGAAAGTAACTACTGGGAGCACACGTGTATACCCACATATTTATTATCATTGGAACCATTTTCTGGCAGTAAAACAACTGCTCCTGGTAGCGAAGTGAAGCGCAGTCTTTAATTAATAGAATTGGTGGATTTTGGATAGGAGGCCAAGAAACTGCATAGAAAGACAAGGTAAGGTATGAACAATAAGTAGACACATGAATGAATTTTTTTGTTAAATATATTTAAAATTTTTCAATTGCCTAAACATGTCCATTTAAAGTAAAAAAACTTCAATTTAGCCATAACAAAATCTCGATTAAAATTTATTTAAATGTATTCACATTCATATATAATCATATATATATCATTCAATATTGCCTTGAAACTATTTAAATTGAAGCAATGGTCCCTTAGATGCATTGCATTGTTTGTGTAATGTAGTAGACTACTTACTAACAAAGTATATTACACCACCTTAATAAATCAACTAGGTATAAACAATAGTGTATAAAATCATAAAATAATAATAAATACATATAGGAGAAAGACAATAAGAGTTTGTTAAACTTAGAGCTAAGTTTGAGCTAAATGTGATCGTAATAAATTAAAACCTATCTAATAAATTATGCTAAAAATAAAATTGTATTTGGGTCATTCCATATCAAATCAACCACAAAAAAATGATTTTGACACCCACCATCTCAGATTTTGATAAAACTTGGCATGCTTGTTCTATTCATTGATGTAAGTAACAATGCCAAATTGTTTTGCTCTATCTCTAACGGTTTTGATTTTACAGCTTCTTAAAGGTTTTGGGTTATTCAGCTTTTTATCGCTCGGCCACAGAAAACTAAATTTGTTTTCCGATGAAAAATAAATTATATTTTTGTTAGTTACCAACCAATAAAGGTGAAACTTGTTTTGAGCATACATCAATATATCAGGAATAATTAAAAAATGGTCAAAGCTACCAAGTGTTTAATTGGGACTAGAAAAAAATCTTTAAGTGTCATTTGTAGGATCTTCAAGACAAAATGCAGGGTTCTACGATAAATGGAATATCTCCTAAAGGGAAAAGGATAATCATGAAAATACTTTTTTGTTTTTGTTCTAAGAGATGTGCTTTATCACATGAAGCAGTAAAATTAGTGGGTTTTTTATTCCTTTATTATTTTTTCTCACTTCGAACCAAAAATGTTTTATTTTATTTTTTAAATTAATAAAAACTATACAGTAATCAAGTAGAAGTAATATTAGGTAACTGTATTTTAATTTTGAGTTAAAATCTGTTTACTAATTATGTTTGAGTGCTAGTTAAATAAAGTAGGATATGCAATTCTTACTGTTGAAACAGGTTTTGGTATATAAACACTTTTCAATACTGTCAAATTTTGATTGGACACTTATCATACATTCTTGAGAAAACTGATAGGTTCTTTCAGTCATTGTTTTTGGGGGTTCCAAGCCAGCAATAATATGAGGAATGGAGCACAGCACATGCATCTTCCTTCTTGGGCCAAAAAAATTATGTTGATGGACCTCGAGGATGTAGAAACTGTACCATGACATCTTTTTCTTCAGCATTTATCTCACTCGCCATGCCAAAGTACCATGAGCTGTCATAAACACAAGCAATAAAATATTCAAGGTTCAAATCTAATTTCATGAAAGTTTTGCTGTTTGCTAAATAAATTAAATACAATAGCAGCTTTTTCTTCTAGCCTGAATTGTTCCAGAATCATCTAGTGGCTGAAAGTTGTGAAATGATCTTGTCCCTGGAAGAGTTTGAACATCTTTGAAACGGCTTTCCAAAGCAAGACGAGTTAATTCAACTGCTTCTTGAGAAATAAAGTGGAAACTGACTTTTTCAATTCTGGTCTTACAAAAATCAAACAGCTCAGTCACTGTTATTATTTGTTTTTCTAGGGGCCTTTGAAGACTTTCCCTTCGAGCTAAGCGCTTCACAGTACCTCCTGTAAGTCACATTCCGTTTTGCCATGACTGGTTGCAAAAAACTACCACAGAGCTCTAAATTGAAAATCTTTCTCATGCTGACAGATTTTTAAAGTTGTATTTATTTTTATACTGGGCAGCACACCCATCACTAAAATAATGAATCTCTTTAATATGTAGGTGGTTCCGTTTCAAAAATGCAATCAACAGTTTTTTGGTTTTCGTGTACTACCTTACTTACGTCATGTTTGAGGTCATTAGACATGATGCAAAGAGGTAGAACAAGTTTATTGTCAGTTGCATCCTTGCAGTGAATGATTACAGGATGAATAGTGCATGAATCTGAGGTCCAATGGGAAACCTTGGGCTTCTTCTTGTATTGCGAAAACATAATTTTCACTAAAGTCCATTGAGATGACACAGCTACATTGGAAGGAGCTGTTTCCTTTAAACTTTTAAAAGTTGATCCTTGTGATTTGGCAATGTAAGAATGGGGTATAAATTTGTTCAGTTTTTCAACTAATGTTTTAATAAATTCATCAACAGAGATTGAACTTTGTATCGCATCAGTTCGATCTGTGGAAACCCACTGACTTTATTGAATAACGTCTTCAATCTGACTAAAACTAAAAAGTGGACAAGGTTATCTTTTGATGGACATTTGTCACAATGCCTTAACATACATTCTATTGTTGCTTCTACACAAACCATGTGCAATAATTTACTAAAAGTGTAGGCTTATCTTTTATTTAATAGTTTTAAGAATTAAGTGATTTGAACTTATTCACCATCGTCGTTTACCTTAAAACTTGTTTCAATGGTAAGAATTGTAAACCATATTTATTTAGCTAGTATTCAACCATATACTTTAAACAGGCTTCAAGATTAAAATAAAACTATCTAAGTTCCTATTTCTATTTGATAAATTATTATTATATAATTGTTAGTAAAATGAAATAATTAAAAAAAAATTGTTTAAGTGAGAAAAAACAATAAAGGAGTAAAACCCCACTAATTTTAATATTTCATGTGAAAGAGCACATCTCTTAGAAGAAAAACAAAAAATTATTTTCATGATTATCCTTTTCCCTTTAGGAGATATTCCATTTATCGTAGAACCCTACATTTTGTTTTGAAAATCCTACAAATGATACTTTAAGATTTTTTTCTGGCCATGGTAGCTCTGTCCATTTTTAAAATTATTCCTGACATATTGATGTATACTCAAAAAAAAGTTTCATCTATATTGGTTGGTAACTAACAAAGATATAATTTATTTTTCATAGGAAAACAAACTTAGTTTTCTGCGGCCGAGCGATAAAAATCACATTAATCCAAAAACTTTAAGAGGCTGTAAAACCTAAACCATTAGAGATAGGGCAAAACAATTTGGTATGGTTTCTTAAATCAACGAATAGAACAACCATGCCAAGTTTCAACAAAATCTGAGATGGTGGGTGTCACGGTGTGTTTGAACTGACATGGAATGATCCATTTACTAACACATACTTAAATAGATTTGTTCATCATTTGTTGAAAATATAAAAGAGAGACTTAAAAATACAGCAAACTATCAAAAATCAATATTAATAACAATGTCTGAATGAAACCCTGAACCACAAATAATAACAGAACAATTTAATGAAAAGTTATGTTTATTGTACTACCTTTATG